>QLPI01015791.1:0-12283 GCA_003314275.1 Chroogomphus rutilus | reverse complement strand
AAAAATCGCTCAATCCGTCCGGATTGTGGATCCGAGGGCTCGCCTGACTTTCAGGGGTCCTGCCATAGTGCGGTGGAGGCCATGTGAACCCAGGCACGTCCATAGAACTGGGAGAACACAGAGAAAAGGCAATTAACACAAATTTGCCTGGCATTTACATAAGCAACTCGATTGTTTGAACTCAAGTTGCTCGTATAAACTTTCTTGCTACTCTATAGCAATAATGCGACAAACAACTGTGCGACATCGGTGAGGAAAAATAAAGGGTGCTCTCAAATTTTCGCTTACAAATACCTCGCTGATTTCTTACTCGGATCCTAGTTTGGGGTGCTATGTTCTAGATTGACAAGGCTCTGCATAACTGTGGCACTTGGCTTATAGTCCAGTTGTTGCAGCGCCCTTAAGGGGTAACGTGACTTGCAGTTGCAAATTAGTCTTCGGTGTACAGGTTGTCGAATCAACTTGTTTTCATTTATGGAAAGTCCTACAAGACCTGAATGTTCAGTAAGATTGGTGTCTAATATTCTACTGAAGACAGCCCTATTCTGTTCATGAGCGTAAAGACCACCACTTTCCATTCTATGTAAAATAGACCTCGGCGTCTTGCACTGGTTCACATTTATGTTTATTTTTGAACGCCAAGGTTGCTGATAGGCAGTGCTAAGAAAAGAACATCGGGCAGAACCTGCTGTTCCCTGGCGTCTTGACCAACTTATATGAATGGCAGCTTGAGCTTTTGTCTCAGTCCTTGTCATCATCAATTGCCTGCTTTCCAGTTTCACAGACTGTATTTTCCGTGAGCTCCCGCCCCCCTAATGATAACCTCGCGTGAGTTACTAATAAGACCACAGAATCGATCGAGCACAAGACACAATCCTCTCCACGTTGTCTCATCGGGGCCATGCTCGACGTTGATTTCTCCACGGATATGCGGCGCATAACCTTTTGGGCTGGACGCATGGGTATTGACCTGCGCGAACCCAAGCAGCTCACAGAACCCTATCTGTGGTCACATAGCTCTCTTCAGCACTTGGCCGACCTCCTGGTTGATTTCCACGGTTTTCGCTATGCCGACGTATCTGACAACCGGATGTTATTCGCCCTGGTGTGCGATCCATATGCATGGCGAGTTGGCAGAATGCCAGTCTCAACTCCTCCTAGGAGAAGGATCGAGTTACCAATAAATGCATCTTCGTTCTTCTCTCCTGATCGACGAAGGCAGTGGGAGAGCGTCTTCCACAGTCCCTTGTGGCATTCCATAGGGGACATCAACGTTCCTGGATCTAACACTGTCAGAGATCTTCTCAATTTCCTGCAGTGTTTGCTCCCAGGAATGTTTATAATCTCCGAAGTATATGACGGCTGTCCCTTTCAGCGAGGCATACCACCCTCTACATGGGTGCTCGAATCCAGGGATATGCTCGTTTCATGCCTAGGTCTAGAACGGTATGAAGCGTTGTCCATGGCGGCATCAGATAGCCAAAAAGCTGTTATAAAGTCTCCACATGTTTCGACAAGTGAAACGGATTGACTACCCAAGAAACCGTCCAAATTCACGATACTATCTTTCGATCTATTTATTTGTGTTCGCTATCGAAGCTGGGACATCCCGTGTTTCATTAATGTTATTACTGTCAGGATTTAGCGGAAATGAATCTTGACGTTCCGCTGAGTCACCCTATTGGGAGCATTACATAATAGCGCCACATGAAGAGTTTATAACTCCGCCTGAATATATAAGTCTAAATGGAGTTTATTTTCAGACTGCTCTCATCCGCTATCATCCATGATGCGGTTCGGTACAACTACAAAGTCATATATCTCACAAAAAGACAAAGGTGCAGTCATTCGCTTATCTGATCCACCAACCCATATCCCTTTCTTTCATGATGATTTCTATGCTGTGCACCAGACGGAGTTCGAGCAACGACGACAACATTTGCCCGGTTCTCTTTACGCTTGAGAACCCTGACCAGTCTCCCTTCTCAACCTATATGTCATAACATCCTACATACCCATATACTAATTTCACTTTGATTGTCAGGCTTTTCCAAATGTTATTTGCAATGATTTGCGGGTTGCCTTAGATGTAAGCGCGGACCCACCGATGTTGTCGGTTATAGTGAAGTTTCACAACTTGCTCTCTTATATAAACCATCAGCTTAAAATAGAATTTATTCCACCAAAGATTGAAAGGAGAGTGATTAAAAAGAGTGCCATGTGACCCTATTAGGTATCAACTATAGGTAGATAAATCGGGGAAATAGAGCAGGCCGCCACTGGGGCCAAGTGTTCAAAGCCGCTAAGAAGAAGCCGCTGGCTGTGTTCGGGATGCTGATACATCCTTCAGAGCTAACAACTGCCTGGAACGGAAGGCTTCGTAGTGGATTTGAGCGGTGGTCTCAATCAGGTCTTGGAGGTGAGTCCTGAGTGTAAAGGGATGTGACACTCTGGCTGTCTAACAGGACCGTTTCGGCATACCTAGTCAAAAAGTTCCTGAGGTAGACAAATTCACAATGCTTTTCGTCCTCGACGTTGATTATACCCCAACGGTTCCTCCTGCCCCGAACAGGCTTGCCTTTGATAAGCACGTTACGCTCAGACCCGACGACTGCAAAGGGAATCATTTTCTATAATAATGAAAACGCTGAATACAGGTATAAGATAGAAGGATTAGACGAATTACCCTGATTTGTTCATTAAGCTGAGTCTCTTCAGCATCGTCTTCGTCGGTGTCGAAGGGATACAAACGAATGTCGTGATATACGAGCTCTGCTCGGATCTATCTCCATCAAAGCTATTAGCACTTGAGGGGATAGCCAACGGGTATATCGCACTTTCTGCTTGAAGGTCTCCCGTTCTTGAAGGGTCAAAGAGTCGGACTTGGCGATCACCGGCACAACGTTGACGACTTCGCTAAGCTTTTTTAAAACAATGACATCGATTGGTCGAAGGGAGTGGCCAGTAGGGTTGATGAAGAACAAGCAGCAATGAATACGGCCGTCTTGGATGTACCGATCACGCATTGCGGTGAGCTCCTTGCGAAGGTAGGCGCTATGTTGATCCTGTTTAATTTTAGCTAAAATACCCTTCATCCAAGCTAGATAAGAAAGACCTTGATGTATCTGACAATTGGATCCCAGCTGGCGGACGCTAATTGAAGCCAAAATATAGAGAGAGAGGGTTCACCCGTACCAATTCTCATTATTTATCTGGTCGCCATACCCGGGGGTATCGACTATATTAAGCCTCAGCCGGACTCCATTTTCGATGATGACTGTAGACAGGATATTTAGTCATGCTCCTGGATTGTTGACCGACTACATACTGTGGGAGACGGTCTGAATCTCGGTGGTTTGCCTTACTGGCTCCTCACTCTCCAAGCGCCCCCTAGAGTCAATCAAGTGTGACGCAAATATAGTATTTATCAAAGTCGACTTCCCGAGCCCAGTTTGACCTACAAACATAATCAGTGTTATTCTTGGGACGATAACAACACAAGTTTTTACGAACCGACCACCATGACATTGAATTGAAAACCACGCTTAAGGAGCTTATGCTCAATCTGACGAGTGATGGAGTCAAATCCAACGTAGGAAGATGCCTTTATTTCTTCAGTTGTCGTGGCCATGCGATTATCGGCGATGAAACCGTGAGTACCTATGTAGTCGAAAGCTTCCCGCTATTGGTTCCTCGCGTTTTTCAGTGGCCACGTGACCCGAAAGCGCAATTTTTTTTTCTCGTTCTACTTTACATATTTCCCTCTTTCGTGTACCATCCCTTAACCCACTCAAATTATTGCAACAAACCATAACGGATCCTACTGGACAATATTTTCCAATCGTGTCGGGTGGTCTAAACCGCCTTAATAAATTAATGATTATTATTATGAGAAAAGTGGTATTGTGCCACTGCTATGTTCCACCCTTGTCATTATTGAGGATACATGCGACTATATGCATTCCTACCGGCTCCTTGGTTTTGCATAAAATTTTAGGTCCGAGTCAAGCTCTCACTGGCATTGGTGCCACGCTGTTTCTGGACCCTCACCTTGGGAAATCGTGCATTAACTCCTGATTGCATCCTCTCAGTTACCGCGTGTCAACTGCAAACCTACATGCTCATTTATTGCTGAGTACGCTGCATAACAAGTCCTCCGCATTCGAAGAGGATAGCTTCGCGTGATCTACATACAATTTCCATGCCAATGTGAGTTCCAATATTTATCGTTGATACATCCACGATTATTAACTACTTCCGGCGGTGGTGGCCCTGATCCCATTAGCAGGCAACTAGGCGAAGCTCAAATTCCCGACACAAATATCTTCGTATCATCAAGTGAAATAACTTTCCCCGGCTAACCTATTGGAAACATCGAAAGGAAGCTCAGCGCAGTGTGCTACACATCCCAAACCATTCATTCATTTTTTTTTCAAAATTCATCTACAGGTCGGTGGTCCCGTCACGGGATCAAAAGGACTCATCAAATATGTAATAGCTAACCTCACACGTTTGGTTCTTGTACGGTTATTGATCACCGCCAATTCAGATACGATCGACTCACGTGGGGTATGTAATTATTGCGTTCAATGCAATCTCTCAACGATAGACAATCTAATCTTGGATGCACTGACGGAAATTTTGCATTGTACTCCTCCGTTGCTTGGTGCTGCCCCGCGTCTTCCGCGCGTTTCCTGCGCCGCGGAGTCCAGGAGTTAACGGTTACTCAGGTACTCTGTCTTGGGCGCCGCAATCATTTCCGTGAACCGCCGTGGCGCAACGCGGCGCTCAGCTATCCAAAATTCTCCTGGAGAGCATGATTTTTCCTGAGAGCATCCATGCTGCAACAGTCACAATTTCCATTTCTGGCGACCGAAATGTTTGGTAGCCTCGAGGCAGTCTGGCGCTGGCATTGACACTTTTCTCACACCCTACCAGATCTTCCCACGATTATTTCTTCAGGTCCCGCCTGACGACAATAAAAGTCCGCCACACCCATCAAATCCGAGGAATTGGCGCCCCCTAACCCAACTTCTTATTGTTATAAATCGGTCGCCGTCGAGGATTTCCTCAGGCCATTTGTTTCCGCCTCCTCCATTGTACAATCTATTACAGTCATGAATTTTCCCTCTTTCCCTCCTCTCATGCATACTCCACAAGTTATGTCTACGCATCGCCTCCAACCATCTCCATTCTCCCCAGACCAGTTTCTCAGCAACAGAAGCCGTTCCATTGTCCCTTCACCTTCAGAACGCGACCCAGACAACCATTCAGAGTCATCAGATGAGGTCTGTCTCGTATTTTGTCTTGATCTGACGCGTCTTTGTCGCGTCGTTGACACGCATTTCAGGAATTGCCATCACACACATTCATAAAAAAGAGACCCATTGAGGTCACTGAGGACCTGGTAGAAGGGCGTCTCGAAACAGCTTCTCAACGTCTTCGCCGCTGCAAGAGCCATTACACATCCTCTGGGGGCCGTTCCGAGCCTCCAGAATTCGACTTCCCACACGTAATGAATGTCGAGCCCAGGACTCCACCCAATCGTTCGCGATCTCCAGTTTCTTTCTTCTCGCACGACATGGCACTTTCTCATGCTCCTGACCATCCGAGTCATTCTCCGCAGTCGCGACGACCCCCTAAAAGCAGACGCTCGACGAAAGTCAAGCGCTCCTGTACCACTGCTGCCAGCAGAAAATCCCTACGAGAGTCTTCACCCGCCATCGCACGCAGCCGGTCACCTCTTGGTCGATGGACCCCTCCCGCGGTTGCTGCTCTCCAACTTTTTTCTGTCCAGCCTCGTGAACATCCCTCAACTCCCCCTCTACGCCCCACATCATCATATCCATTCGACCAACACCCCCATGTCTGGACCAATAACTTTCCGTGGACAATTGCTTCTTCATCAGCTTCACCATATCCATCACACTCGCCACGACCTCATTCTCCTTATCAAACGTAGATCTGATTTTCATCACGATATGCGGCGGCCGACTATTCGACCCCTACACGACTGCTCACGCCTTTACTCGCACGAGGACCGTCCATCATGCGACACGTCACCCCTCACTGTATCCATCCCGACGCGAATTATTCCGGACAATACTAGATGATATCACAATACCCCCTTATTCCTGCAAGGATTTTTGTTTCATATACTTAATTTCTAATACCACACCTCATCTATGCTTCGCACTCAGGATATACTATGCTTCGCCTTCTTTGTTTATTCCCCTACTATTTCACCACTTTCTACAGATGCTCAGCGTTGTTGTCACTTCTAGCTACTCTATTAGTCTTGCTTTACCATTAAAAGAAAAAAAAACATGTGTATGTTTCCATCAGTTTCTCACGTGTGCTGGCTTATTCATCATTGACGGTTACCGGCTAACAAGATATGATCTACACTAATAATCACTGCGAAGGCACTCGGCTGAAAACACTGACTCGATTGTGATTACTAATATAATTATTGACTCACTCTTGCCCAACCATGGTTGGACGCTCTCAAATCATCAATTTCGGCGCAGGGCCTTCTACTTTACCTGACGAAGTGCTCGAGGAGGCTGCGAAGGGACTCCTGAACTATAACCAGACAGGAATTGGCCTGACGGAGTTATCTCACCGCTCCAAGGAATTCGGGGCTCTCACCAAGCACCTTGAGAACTTGATTCGCACCCAACTCTCGGTTCCCGATACTCATTCGATTCTCTTTACTCAAGGTGGTGGGTCCGGCCAATTTTCCGCTGTGGTGCTCAACCTTCTCGCTCGCCATCATCTGCTCTACCCTGACTTGCTGGACGATGAGCGTGTCATGGACTACGTAGTGACTGGCTCCTGGAGCAAAAAGGCTGCCGAGGAAGCCCGTCGACTAGGTGGTGCTTGGGTGAATATCGTTGTGGACGCGAAGCGGACATCCAAAGATGGCAAGTCATTCGACAATATCCCTCCTCACAGCAATTGGGGGTTTACGCCAAAGCCGGCTTTCATATACTATTGCGAAAACGAGACGGTAGACGGCGTGCAATTCTCTCACTATACAACTTCCCCTCAGGCCTTCCCGTTCCACCTCTTGGATCCCTCTGTACCACTTGTAGCCGACTACTCTTCTTCGTTCATGTCGCGCCCTATTCCTCGACTTGCAGATCATGCACTCATATATGCCGGGGCACAGAAAAACATAGGACCGTCAGGACTCACAATTCTGATAGTGCGACAAGATATTCTTGTTGACACAGACGCTGCGGCCAAGCTTGGTGCATCACCGGTCCCTTACACGCTAGCTTATAAAACCCTTGCAGACTCCGGAAGTCTCTATAATACACCTCCGATGTTTCCCATGTATGTTGCGGATCTGGTCTTGGAACGCGTCAAGGTCAAGGGCGGCGTCTTGCAGCTAGAGAACGCTAACAAATCCAAGGCTGAGAAAATCTACGCAACGTTGGAAGAGATCGAGAAGAAAGGTTTGATCAAGGTAAACGTACGCCCAGGTAGCAGGAGCTGGATGAATGCCACGTTCAAGGTGTTGGGCGAAGGAACTGAAGAAAAGTTTTTGAAAGGTGCAGAGGCCCAAGGCTTCATGCAGCTAAAAGGTCATCGGTGGGTCTTCAGTGTCGTATCGCTAATTATTCACCGTCACTTACTTTAAACACAGCTCTGTAGGAGGTAATATATCGTCAATAACCAGTATAACAAATACTGATCTACCATAGGTATTCGTGTCTCCCTTTACAATGCAGTGACAGAAGAGCAAGTAGATCGGCTGGTTATGTATGTCAAAGAGTTCTTTTTGTCCCATGACCAGACAGTATAAAAACCAGGGACAGAATTATTGTCCTGGGGCCGAGGTGTCTCTGAAAATCACGGATTGCGTCGGACAAATAATTCTTAGATTTCCCAACGCTTCAATTCGATATACCAATTTGATCTTTCCCAGCCAGAGCGAGCTATTTCTATGCCTTTACGCATCCTGAGATCATCGACTGAACTTGGCTGTGGTGCAACTTCTAGACCCAAAGAAACTGCTGCTTCTCGAGCGAGATCTTCGAGCTCACCCGATGCAAACATGTGGTAATACCTATTGAACACTTCGGCATCCTTGGGGTCTTGCTGGTCAGCTGGTTTAGACGACGGTCGAGAAAGCACCCAGGGCACAAAGACGTCTTGCCCTTTGACGGTATCTCCTTCTCCTATCGATGGCAGGACCCGCTTGGAAAGATGATCTTGCTCAACGGCCCAGACGTAAACAAGAAGCCGCCCATGAGATGGCGATATGCATCGCAAAAGCGTCTGTACGCAGGATCAGCTTGGCAGCAGCAACCCGATGGTAGCGACCCACTTCGATTGCCATTCTTCTGCGAAGAGGAGTAGCTAGATGGTGAATGGTCGCAATCGAGATGGCATAGTCCTAGTTGAAAAGAAAGTTCGACGTCTTGAGTATGACGTCTTGAAATAGTGACAACAGAAGTGAGCACAAACGAAGGCCCCAGATCTCCATGGACATTCGAGGGCGTCGCCCCATACAACTTCCCTCGTTTTCCCCCCCGCATTCTGTGCAATCTGTAGAAGATTGCGACTTCGGTCGAGGCCTATTGTCCATATGGTGCTGGGCCGATCAGAAGGTAGAGGAAGATACTTTCCATTGCCAGTTCCCGAGTCTAAGCCAACCGAGCCAGGCGGCAACGAGGAGATAAACTCTGCGATGATAGGCCATGGCTGTATATGATTTCAAGGTCTTGAGATGAATATATCGAGAAAGTGGTCGCGCGAACCTTGTAGCGGGTGGAAGAGAAATGAGGGGCGATTTGGTCATAGACTCGATGTACGTGCAGCTTCTCATGGGTTTCAGGATCGACGTCGATGGGAGCTGGCGAGAGTCTTGTTGAAGCAGCCATATGAGCATACAGTACGGAAGAAACCGAGTAGGTATCCAGGCAGTCTTAGCCGGAATGAAAGACTATATGTATATTCCGTAGTGTGGGAAATACAATACACCTCAAACGTGCACATCTAGCATGCAGACATTGTTTGCACTTTTGTTTTGAGTGTGGAGTAGGGCATACAGCGTAGTAACCATATGAATGTATAGAAGGAAATGCGCCAGACAGCAAAACCAACAACAGAGAGAAATCAGTCGAAGAGCCCGAAGCCCTGAGCAAACAAGGCGTTAACATAAAATCGTCGACCAGCATGAGGAGCATAAATGTAACACTCACCATATCGTCGTCGGACTCCTCCTTCTCCTCTTCTTTCTTCTCTTCCTTGACCTCCGCCACTGCCTCTGCTGGTGCACCACCAGCCGCTGCCGCCGGTGCACCTCCGCCTACTGCGGGAGCACCACCGCCAGCTCCGACATTCGATAGCAACTCCTTCACGTTTTTGCCCTCAAGTGCCTTAGCTAATAATGTTGCCCAGATAGGCTCTACTTCAACGCCAGCTGCCGAGGTAAGGGCAACGATTTTGTCGGACTGAGATGAGTGATGATTATTAGCGGTAAAATGCATTGGTATAATCCGACGTACGGTAATTTCAATGCCGTCATCTGCGAGGATAAGGGCCGCATATGCAGTTGCGAGTTCTGAGTTGGCCTGTGCAGTGCCGCTAGTCAGCCACGTACTGTAAACCTCATCCAATCCACACCATCGACATCCAACAAAATTTCGCAGCAGCTACCACTGTAGAATCCTGCAGACGCACTGGGCATTGAGCTAGACATGTGCACTCACCATTTAGTTTAATTCCTTGTAGGTAGAACGGTAGAAATGCGCAGAACGCAGCTGGATGACAAGAACTTTTCGAGCGGTGTGTGAAACTGAACCCACTTGCACCCACAGCCCGCCTTACCCAAAACCTTTTTCTAGAAGTGTCTTGGCTGCTAAAGAGACTCTGATGTTTCAGCGGAAGACTGCTAGGATGTTTCAAGATTTCTTTATGCTTTCCAAATGTCAGAGGATAAATGCGTCGTTGTCAACTATAGGCAGTATGAATTGTCACGCTGAAGAATTGTCTAACAATGCTCCACTCTTTGTGCTTTGCTCAATACATTGAGCATAATCATGCATGGCTGGTATTAAACCCTTGCAGAGGAAATCCGTGAGTTGGCGTGAAATCAAATTTTATTTTAGTTAGTATACTAGCGACATGCCAAAAAAAGGAGTAAAATAAAGGAAAAAATCAATACTTCAAAACCAGCCTAATCAATTTCCTCCATAGCAGAAGCCGATGCACCCTCTGCTGGTGGCGCTGCCTCCGCCTCCATTGGCTCCGATGGCGCTGTTGCAGGCTCCTCTTCATCAACATCCAATCCAAGTGAGATCATGCGGTGGATGCGCTTGGCAAAGTGTGTTGGCTCGTCAAGAACAAAGCCGGACGTAAGCAGCGCAGTTTCGAATAGGAGGTAAGTCAGGTCGCGCACAGACTTGTCGGCAGGGTCGGCGGCGACTTTGCGCTTGAGCTCTTTGATGATCGGATTGTGGGGATTGAGCTCGAGTGTCTTTTTTGAGGCCATGTAGGAGGACATTGAGGAGTCTCGGAGGGCTTGGGCTTTCATGATTCGTTCCTGAATACAATGCATCGTGTCAGAAAACTGAGCAATGCTTAACGCGATGGGTACCGACCATGTTTGCGCTCCATCCAAATTGACCGGTGACGAGCACACATGGCGAGTCAATGATACGGTTCGAAACGACAACCTTCTCGACTTTGTCACCCAGTGCTTCCTTGATGGTCTTGCACAGGTCCTCGAACTGCTTGACGTCCCCCTCACGCTCCTTCTTCTCCTCCTCGGTCTCTTCCAACTCGAGGCCCTCCTTGGTGACACACACCAGCTTCTTCCCCTCAAACTCCTTCAGTTGTGTGACGGCGTACTCGTCGATAGGGTCGACAAGGAGAAGGACCTCGAAGCCTTTCTTCTTGAGCACCTCGAGGAATGGTGAATCTTTGACGGCGGCCATCGACTCGCCGGTGAGGTAGTAAATGGACTTTTGAATTTCAGGCATGCGGGTGATGTAGTCTGACGAGACGAGTTGAGATGCAATATAACTGCAAGTAATAAATGTGTTACTCACCCTTGAAAGAGGTCATCTCCTCGGTGGACTTTGTCGAGTAGAAGCGGAGGAACTCGGCAAGCTTCGAACGGTTCTGGGCATCCTCGTGAATACCAAGCTTGATGTTCTTGCCGAAAGCTAATGCGCATGATCAATAGACTGCAAATAATTGCGACAAAAGACCCTCACCTTCAATAAATTTGGCAAAGTTCTCTTTGTCCTCCTGGATCTCGGAGAGGAGCTCGAGGCACTTCTTGACAATATTCTTCCGGATAACCTTGAGAATCTTGTTTTGTTGCAGGGTCTCACGCGAGATATTGAGGGGGAGGTCCTCTGAGTCAACGATACCTAGATACAAACAATTAATGAACGTCAGGTATAAATAAGAGAAGAACTGACCCTTGACGAAGTTGAGATACTCGGGGATGAGGTCCTCGCAGTCGTCCATGATGAAGACGCGACGGACATAGAGCTTAATGTTGTTGCGTTTCTTCTTGGTCTCAAAGAGATCAAACGGCGCGCTGGAAATGAGTAAGTTACAATCAGGTCAACAGAGTATGACACAGACCGTTTTGGAACAAAAAGAATGGCCCGGAACTCAAGCTGACCCTCGACAGAGAAATGCTTGACGGCGAGGTGCTCTTCCCAGTCGTTGCTGAGGCTCTTGTAGAAAGAGCCATACTCTTCGGCAGTGATATCCGAGGGATTGCGTGTCCACAAGGGTTTAGTCTTGTTGAGCTCCTCGTTTTCGATAGTCTTCTCTTTTATTTTCTTTGTTTTCTTGTCCTTTGGCTTGTCCTCCTCATCCTCGACCTCCTCGATCTGAGGCTTGTCCTCATCGGACTTCTCTTCCTCAGGCTTCTCTTCGATTGCCTCGTCGTCTTCGACCTCCTGCCCAAGCAATGAAAATGTGAAAGGAAAAGGAAAACGAAGACATACCTTCTCGACCTCCTTGGTAACCGCTAATTGGATGGGGTATGAGATGAACTCGGAGTGTTTCTTGACAATGTCTTTGATCTTCTTCTCCTCGAGATACTCGAGCTGGTCCTCTTTGAGGAACAGACGTATCTCAGTACCACGGGTGAGGAAAGGACCCTGGGTGTCGAGAGTGACAGTGAAGGTGCCACCGGCTGCCGACTCCCAGATGTACTGCTCGTCATCGTTGTGCTTGGTGATGACCTGCACACGCTCTGCGACGAGGTACGCAGAGTAGAAACCGACACCGAATTGACCGATCA
>QLPI01015789.1:0-15499 GCA_003314275.1 Chroogomphus rutilus | reverse complement strand
CGACTAGAGACAGCACCATATACAGTTTATCGTTATATGACGGGAGTAACTTGCTCTTCCATATGTAAGCGCCCGTCCCCAATTTCCCGCGCGTGTCGGCGCTACTGAGTTCCTTTTTTTCCGCGTTTGCAGGGGCCCCTGCCAGGGTCCATGGTAATTGTAAATTCAGCCGTGCGGACCATCAAACTGAATAGAAAATGTGTGAGAGGCGTGTGAGAAGCTGATTGAAAAGCTGATAGGCTACAGCAAAGAAATCAAAGAGTGAGGATAGAGGAATGGAGGTAAGAACTTACCGGAGGCACCAAGAGGGGGTGTTTTGATACTCTATAAAGAAAGTATGGCAGAGTGTCTAAGAGGCATAGCAATGGGTGACGGACATGAAGGGTGGTGAGAGCATGGGGGTAAGACAGTGAAGCGGAGTGAGACAGTGAGGTGAAGCGGATTAAGACAGTGGAATGAAGTGGGGTGAGACAATGAGACAAAAAGAATTCCCGGCTGCGTAGACTCAAGCCTGCATCATTCGGTATAAAATACATTTAATGTCCTCGAACAATCCTATCCAATGCAATTCACAACACATAACACATGATTTCTGACTTTGTGTTCCTGGTTTAGGATGTATGTAAAGAGGGAGCTGTGAGTTAGTTCTCTCTCACCATACTTGTGTTGTGTTATTATTATTATTGTCATCTTTTGCATAATCCTTCTATGTTTATGTATGCTTTATGATATTGCTTTACAAGTCTGTGAGAATTTTTTTTGGGTTTTTTTTATTACTTTGTATAATACTGATATGATGGTTTTTATGTTGGTTATCACATGTTTGTTTTGTAGTACATATTACCATTTTTGAAAATTTTATTTATTTATAGCCAGCTACTCTTTGTACCTGATTCATGATGTTCTCTTTGTTTCTTGTCTGTAGGCTTATTCCAGGATTGTTTTTGAAGATTTTACCATTTTTATAGATGCATATTTCTAGTATTCAATGTCAATCTGAACATCTAATTTATTTTAAGTACAAATACTTGGACTATATTTGTAATAGCACCGAACAGTGCCATGCGAACTTGGCACTAATGCAATAGTGCCTTGAACACAATGCTGGCATGGTTTGGCTCAGTCCAATGAGCCTGTCAAGTCCACGATACCGTGCTCTGATTTACTCGGCAGTACCAACTGACCGACCCTTACCCACATCATCCCTCACCAGTACAGGTCTCAGCTCGGTACATTTGGTTCATCATTTGGTTCATTATCCCTACCCCACCCTCCTATTCTTTATCATTCTTCTATTCCCTGTCCTTCCCCTTGCCCGTTTACCTGTCAAGCGTCGGTTACTGACGGACTTCGGTACTGCCGAGGGGTGTTGTCGAAAGGTCGGGCGGACTATGGCCAAGTCCTGCAGGCCAAGAGTAGTGGCGTTGGCTTCAACATACTCATGCGTTGCGCCCTACTTGCCGTGCGTGCCACTGTATTTGCAACAGACAGATACTCGGGGGGATGCTGAGGATGCCGGCCCGAGTTGAGGACTTAACAGAGGAGAAGAAGGTAGAAGGGCCTAAGCCTAGTCGATACCCAGAATGAGGAAGTATGTACATCCATGTCCTACTTATATAGGTTAAGAAGCGACATGTGGAATAAGGAATGTGGGACAATAAGGTATGCAGAGCATGTGGTCATTGTCCACAACGAACAAAATTAGAACAAGGAATGCAAAGCGGGGATAGATGTTATGGCCCGTACTCTCAATAAACCCATACCAGCCCCCACAACCACCCACACCTTTTCTGGGACTTTTCCGATCGCTCAAAGACTGAATAACTGATTTCTGGATGTCCGACATACATTCCGAGGTTCCGCGTTTCCGAACCTCCGAAGACTCCGAAGTCAAGGTTCTGTTCCTTTGATAGATGACGTGCAGGATCATCGCGTACCTTACTCCCTTGTTCTTCTTTTATATTGACCCCTTGTACTCCCTTCCCTCCTTGTTTTATGACCGGCAAAGATAGTACAAGGATAGTCACATGTATATAGTCTGCCAGTCGACTGGACTGTCTGCTAGTACAAATATCGACTTAGTCTACCCTCTAGTTTCCGATTCATTTCCGGTAAAACTCCCATCTCCTTTCCGAAATTAGGGACAGACGATCGAGGAGGGCGCAACACACAAGTTGAAGCCAAGTCCCTTCGACCTCGAATACCTTAGTGACCGGATAGAACCAATCCGCAACCTACCCTAAGCTTCCAACACTCCCGTCCCGTCCGTGGCCGTTCCGACCCCTATCCTCGGCCTTCGGTTCCTTCACGGACCACTACGCTAACCCGGATAAGCCCTTTCGGAAGTATTAGCTAAGCGCCTGACACGCGGACTTAACAATAGAACAATAAAAGACAGGATAATAGGATGTGCCCGAAGATAGGACAATAGGAGGTGCCAGACTATAAGACAAGGCTGGTAACCGAGGATAGTACAAGGACAGGAAGTCCCGAGGTGAAACGGACTGAGGAATGTGGATGGCGGATGTACCGAGCCGAGACCGGTGTATCAAGCGTTATGTATGCTGTGTGGATGCTTGTACATGGACGTAGGGTGGTTGTTCGGTCGGCACTGGGGAATAATCGGGACCTCGGTACGTGTACTTGACATTACCTTCAGGACATTCACTATTCACTATCACTTGGTCACGGCCCTATTGTTTTATATTTGGCCACCCTCTATTGTTCTATTTTTTCCCTCACAATCCTACTCGTTTATTATCGGTCATATTTCATTGTCTTACTCTCGTTTATACCATATTGTTCTATTCTAGATCACTGTAAACAATACCTCCACATGGTCTCCATACCTTCTTCTTTTCTCCATGTCTTATGCCATCCTTATTCTACATTCCACCTCTTAGCCTATATAAGTAGCGAATGCATGTACATAGTTCCTCAGTCTGAGTATCAACTAGGTTTATGCCTTCCTGCTTTCCTCCCTCTGTTCAGAAGTCCCCACTTGGGCCAACAATTTTGGCATCCTCTTGAGTATCTCTTCCACTACAAATTAGTGGCATGCACAGGAGGCAGGGCGCAACACACAAGCACATTGAAGCCAAGCCACCCCAACCAGCCTGCAGGACTTGGCCGGTTCCCGACTGTACCTTTGATATCACCGAGGCCTGACAGAGCCAAGCGGATGTGGCAGGCTTCAACATACTCATGCATTACACCCTCCTTCCATAAGGCCACTGGATTTCATGAGGTATTCAGGAGGGTGCCGAGAATGTCAGCCCAAACATGGATGAAGGAGAGGATATACAAGTCTAATTGTGGATCTTCTGAAAAAAGAAATACATACATCAAATATGCTACTTTTATAGTTAAAGAAATCGGGATGAATAGCCTTGATGTTAAATCCACATGTCAGGTGCTTAATATAATATTACCAGAAGGATTCCGTAGGTTTCCGAAGGGGTTCCATAGGGTGGTCGAGGTTCCAAGGATGAAGGGGGTCAAGGGTTGTAGGTTGAGGATGAGGAAGACAGAAGGGACAGTAGCAGACGATGAAGCACCGGGGACTTAGGATGGTGGTTGGTCACGGTGTTGAACAGGTATGACTAGTCATTCAAGTGTTCAAAGTCAGAGGGACTTGGCTTCAACTTATGTATTGTGCCCTCCTCGATTGTCTGTCCCTAAAACGCATGAGAGACTAAGTCAGAAATGAACCGGAACTAAGTTGGAACTTAGGATGCAAATTAAGTCGATATTCATACTGGCGAATAGTCCAGTTGACTGGGGGTTATATATATGTAGTTACTCCTTGTATTTTCTACTGTCTGGTCAAAAGACAAGGGGGGGATGAAATACAAGGGGTCAATAGAAAACAAAGAACAAGGGAGCTAGGTATGTGGTGATTGTAAGGGCAACCCTCTTACAGCCCCGAGGTATATCTCAGAGGCGAGCTAAGCAGGGGGAATCCAAAGATTTTAATTATAACTACTTAAATACATATGGGGACCTCACCTAAGCAGGGGGAATCCAAAGAGGAAAGTCTAAGGATCCCGCTGCTGGTGAACCCCTTTTATACTTTTATGTAAGTGGTCTGTGCACTAGCTTTACAAATCAATACATCGGAGTCTGTAGAGCCAACTTCCCGGTACTAAGTCCGAGGCTTGGGTATTTACTCCGGGTTCTAGTCACCATGTTTAAGATCTCTCTTATTCCCGTTCAGCGGTCCCTTTGGACTTGAGTATCTTAGCCTCGGAGTTGATCGGAGTTTAAAATAGGACTTCGGAGTTGGATCGGAGTTTTAGAGAGGGTCGTCCCCTGACATCACCCCCCCTTCTAGAGTGCTGCGTCCTCGTGGCACGGAATGATAAGGATTCAAAGGCCATTGTTCGGATCCTTCGAGGTGCTCCCGGATGTTGCAGGTAGAACTCTTGTATTTTAGTGGGTGCATTTATGTCCTCTTCCTTTACCCATGTATTCTCCTCATATCCATATCCCTGCCATTTGACTAAGAAGTAGAGTCCTCCTCGCATTAGGCGACTGTCCAGCACCCTCTCTACTTCGTAATGCTCTTCTCCTTCTACCAACTCCGGCAGCGGTGGTGGTTCAGAGCTCCGACCTGGGATCGGATCCTCCGGGGCCGGAAGGAGTTTGATCACATTGAAGATGGGGTGAAGCCGAGATAAGGATTGTGGAAGTCGGAGTTTGTAGGCATGTTTCCCCACTTTCTGTTGAATGGTATAAGGTCCCAAATATCGGTGGCTCAACTTCTGCGAGGGTCGCTTCGTTCGGATATCCGAGGCATCTAGGTATACTCGATCGCCTTCTCGGAACTCCGGTGCTGGGGTTCAGCATCGGTTGTAATATCGTGCCATATCGTCTTTTGCTTTTGCCAGTGCTGACCTTGCCTCTTCTAGCGTACTGTTTCTGTTTGTGATTTCGGCTGTTGCGGTTCAAAGCCCATCCGTGGGTGTTGCCCTGTGTCTAACATAAAAGGAGTTTGCTGCATGGCTGAATGTACGTGAATATTGTACTGGAATTCTGCCATCAGTAGGAGTTCGTCCCAATCATCCTGTCGCTCATTGATAAAGACTCGGAGATGCTGTTCTAACTCTTGGTTAACATGTTCCGTCTGGCCATCTCCTTGTGGATGATAGGCTGTCGTTGCTGCAAGTTTGATTCCCAGGAGTTGGTAGAGTTCACGGGTGAACTCCGAGATGAACTGAGGTCCTCGGTCCGAGACAACTTGCTTCGGAAGTCCGTGCAGTTTCCACACGTGTATTAGATAGAGTCGTGCGGCTCCCAATGCTGTGATGGTGGTGTTTGTGGGGATGAAGTGGGCTCTTTTGCTCACCGAGTCGACCACATTCATGACTGCATCATGTCCATGGGCATCCGGCAGTTCCACTATTAAATCCACACTGATAGTGTCCCACCGAGTTTCAGGGATGGGGAGTGGTTCCAGCTCTCCTATCGGGCATTGTCTCCGGATTTTGGTCCGTATGCAAGAGTCACCAGTTTTTACATACTGTCCTACATATCGTGACATCTGGGGCCACCAGTAGTTCCTGGAGATCAGCTCTAGTGTTTTCCATCTACCTGCATGTCCGGCTATTCGTGTGTCATGGTGCTGAGACACGATACATCTCCAAAGGTCCGGATCATTTGGGACATAGATTCTCCCTCGGAACTATAGGAGACCATCTCGTTCCATCCATTCGGCAGATCTTACAGATTTGTCATGCCCTCATCGGAGTTCTATGATAGCTTTGGCGATTGGATCTTCTATGTCCGAGGTCCGAAGCTTCAATCATATATCCAGCAGAATATCCTTTTCTTCTCCGATTGCTACAACACCCGCTAGGGCTCGGATTGTGAACAGTTCCGGTTGGAGGAGGATCACATCCTCATTATCCTCTGATCCTGACCCGTGGTCCGATCTTCTGGAGAGTGCATCCGCCTTGCCCATACTTTTCCCTGGTCGGTGATGGAGTGTAAAGTCAAAACGAGACAGGAAGAGGGACCACCGAGCTTGTCTTCGGTTCAGCTTTTTTGAAGTTCGGAAGTATTCCAGATTTTTGTGGTCCATCCAGACCTCAAACTGGAGTTGCATGCCCTCTAGGAAGTGCCGCCATTCCTCCAAAGCTCGGATGATGGCCAACATTTCTTTGTCATGGATTTCATAGTTCCTTTCTACTGGACTCAGGCTTTTGGAGAAGAAGGTGATTGGGTGCCACATTCCATCTTCTGGTGATTGTTGTGAGATGGTGGCTCCTGTGGCAAAGTCCGAGGCATCCGCTTCTACTCTGTATGCCCGGGAGTCATCTGGGAACGTCAGTATTGGTGCCGAGGTGATAAGTTCTTTAATTTTTTGGAGTGCCGTCTCCTCTTCCTCTCCCCACCTCCACAGTTCCCCTTTCTTTGTGAGATTGAAGAGTGGCCGAGCATGAAGGGAGAAGTCCTTGATGAAGTGTCGGTAGAAGTTGGCAAATCCGAGGAACGACTGGACTTCCTTTTGATTCTTCGGAGTTGGCCATTCCGTTACCCCTTGGACCTTGACAGGGTCCATTTCTACCTTTCCTTCTGAGATGATGAGCCCCAAATACTCGATCCATGTTCTTTCGAATTCACACTTTTCCTTCCGAAGATAGAGTTTCTGTTCTCAGAGTCGTTCTAACACCTGTCATGTGATTTTTCTGTGTTCGGTCAGGGTCCGAGAATAGATGAGGATGTCGTCAATGTATATGCAGATGAGTCCTGCTAAGATGAGGTCTTGAAAAATATCGTTCATCATTGTTTGAAAAGTGGCCGGACTGTTGGTAAGTCCGAAGAACATCACCAGTGGTTCAAACAGTCCTCGGTTTGTCCGGAAGGCAGCCTTCCACTCGTCTCCCTCCTTGATTCGGACATTGTTGTATCCCCATCGGACATCTAGCTTTGTGAAGTACTTAGCTCCTTTGAGCTGATTGACCAGCTCTGGAATGAGGGGGAGTGGGTACCGATTTTTCACTGTCATCGTGTTCAGTTTTTGGTAGTCTTGGATGAGCTGGAGGGATCCTTCTTTTTTCTTGATGAAGAAGACCGGGGATGCCATTGGCGATTTGGAAGGTCGGATGCGCCCAGTTCGAAGGTTCTCCTGAATGAAGGTGTCTAGTTCAGTTTGTTCTAATGGGGACATGGGGTACACTTTGCAGTTCACTGGACTGGCCCCCAGCTCCAGTTCAATGGCATGATCCCAGATCTTTCGCTCTGGGAGTTCGTCAAAGGATTCCTTGGCGAAGACACTTGCGAAATCTTTGAGGTACTCTGGGATCTCCACCTCCATTCAGATATTTTTGTAGTGGGCCTCTGCCAATCTCTGAGAGGTGGTTTGGACGACTCGGATGTCTTCTCCTTCCGACGGGAGCATCACGTACATTACTCTGTCTCCAGGTTCTAGATCATCCAATGGGTCCCCCTCCTCATCACTCTTTTCATCTGTCTCTACACCTTCCTCTTCCGAGTCTCCTTCCTCCAGGAGTTTCGGAAATGGGCCACTTTGACATACTCGGATCTGTTTTCTCAGCTCCTGCTCCTTCTTGCGCTCATCTCGTACCTCTGCTCGGCAGGCATGACACTTCTCCAGACATTGGCTCATGCTGACTCTCCGAGTTTGCCAGTCAATCTCGGGGTTGTGTTCTTCCAGCCAGGTGAAGCCCAGGATAAGGTCTTGTTTCCCCAAGTTGGTGACTGCAAAGGTGGTACGCTCCGTGTGTCCATCTACTCGGAGGATCATGTCGACGACTTCTCTGATGGCTCCGGCTTCGTTCGGTGATCCGTCCACATTGTAGACCGGGATGGTCCTTTGCAGCTTCTGAGTGGTGAGGCGGTGTCGTTCTACATATCCTCAGTCCATGAACTGTCCTGTGGCCCCACAGTCTACGAGAGCATGTCCAGACTTGATTTCTGCCATATCCGTCGTTTGAATTTCTACTTTGATGACCAGAGATTTCGGACTTGGGGTGGTGGCAATCACATATTTTTTGGAAGTCGTTTCTCCCATTTTCGGAGTTTTGTCTGAGATTGTTTCGGTGGAATCTCTGATGTTTGTGCATCTTTAGATGGTTGTTCTTTGGGGAGGGGACGTGCAGAGATCATGTCGCTCTCCTCTTTCAAACACGAGAATCTATTATGTACAGGCAGTGGGGGCGCACATTTCACCCACTGCCGAGTCCAAAATCCTCTCCTTCTTTTTCTTCTTCTGGCCCTTCGACCTCCTCCGAGTTTCTCGTTACTTCCGATCTTTCTGCCAGGTTTAGAAGTTCTGGTAGCAACTCCAGTTTTTCTTCTATGCTCATTGTTCGGATATCAAAGGATAATGGGCAGTCCCGTATGTAGTGGCCAGGCTTTCTGCACTGGTGACAAACTCCGATGATGGTCTCTTTTGCTCGAGCCCGATCTACCTCCATCGGGGTCAGAGCTTCTTTTGGGGCATTTGGTGGTGGCATGGGAGTCTGTCAGGGTATTTCTGGGAAATGAGGGGATAATACTGGCATCCTCGGAACTCCGGGAATTAATCTGGGAGGCACACCGTTTGATCGGATGGAGGTCCGAAGTTGGCTACAATGTGCCTCTGTGAATGCTTCATTGGCTTCTTGGTCCCATGCAACCCTTCGTGCCCCTTCATACCATCCTTCGGGGTCATCAAAACTCGGAGTTCCACTCCCCAGGAGTGCAACCTTCGTCTGTATTCCTGGTTCGAGGCCTCGGCGGAACTTGATTACGATCATCTTGTCATCGTGGTATTCTGCAAGATCCACCAGCTCTGCGAACTGGTCAATGTATTCTTCTACGGAGTCTTTGCCTTGGTACCAGCCCATCCCTTCTAGTCATGTGAGGGTGGAGAGTTGTTCATTCTTCGGACAGAAGTTTCGTATAAAGTCCGACTCGGAGGCTCTCCAGTCCGAGTAGTGTGGATGTCCCGTCCTCTCACTTCGGAGTATCTTGTTTGCAAAGTGGGCCGCTCTGTCGGACTTGAAGTAGGAGAGAGCCCAATGTATCCGAGACTGGTTGTTAGGAAACTGATCTCCGCAGATTACGAAGTAAATGTTGCAGGAGTTGAGGAAAGCTCTCCCTTTCTCTCTGTCTCCATCGAAGTCAGATGGGGATGTGGGCCTGACTCTGGAGTTTCCTTGTAAGGCCGCGGTACTCCGAGTGTCCGAAAAACGTGCACTCGGAGTTGGGTCATCTTCTAAATTTTCGGGGTTTAACCCTTGGTGCATTGGGTCATTTAGTTTGGCCATGATTGCCCTAAGGGCTTCGTTTATTGCAGCATTTGCCGTTCGGCTTTCCACCAGCTCTTGCTCTAACCTTTGCAATCGTTCCTTGGCGTTCATGTCAAAGGTGAGACTAGTGGGGATACCTGTGGTTATAACTATAGAGGAGGGGGAGTCTGGTGTCAGGTACGTATAGGAGTTGGTACTCTCCAAGTCGCTTTGGTTGAGTCCAAAACCACCTATGACTGTGTTGTAGCACAGCTCCCAGTCCTTATTGGGGAGACTTTCCTGCTGTAAGCGCAACCCTCTTACAGCCCCAAGGTATATCTCGGAGGCAAGCTAAGCAGGGGGAATCCAAAGATTTTAATTATAACTACTTAAATACATATAGGGACCTCACCTAAGCAGGGGGAATCCAAAGAGGAAAGTCTAAGGATCCCGCTGCTGGTGAACCCCTTTATACTTTTATGTAAGTGGTCTGTGCACTAGCTTTACAAATCAATACATCGGAGTCTGTAGAGCCAACTTCCTGGTACTAAGTCCGAGGCTTGGGTATTTACTCCGGGTTCTAGTCACCATGTTTAAGATCTCTCTTATTCCCGTTCGGCGGTCCCTTTGGACTTGAGTATCTTAGCCTCGGAGTTGATCGGAGTTTAAAATAGGACTTCGGAGTTGGATCGGAGTTTTAGAGAGGGTCGTCCCCTGACAGTGATCCCTCAAGACACCTACCGCAAGGGTGGAACCTTGGCTTTGGAATTGTGGGAATTTGGGATTGCAGAACCTTGGGTTGTAGAGAGGAATTTCAGAAAGGTGGTTGGGTGACTGTTCCTGATTTATGGTCAGAAAACTCCCAGAAAGGGTGCAGACGGTGGCAGGAACTGAAATGGGTTTAATTGGGGGGAACTGGTCATAACACTTGACATGCAACAGGGTAATGCAAGAAATGTATGCAGAATGAAGTATCATAGAAATTAAATATGAAGAGTGGTCAAGTATGACCAAACTTATGCAAACATACTGAAGTAAAGCAAAGTAGGGGCATAAAAGAATAAGCAAAGTAGAAATAATGAAAGATGAAATGAACCAAATGTGAATGATGAATGTCTGAGACTAACATACTATGTGACTTGTGAATGACTTTATCACATGTATGTAGAATTAGATCTTGTCAAGCACCGAGAATGCCGACGATGCATGGGCCCAATACTTTTGCAATAGTACTGACTTCACAATGCTGGTGGGAATCGGCCAAGTCCTGTAAACCGAGTGGGGTGGCTTGGCTTCAACATACTCGTGCATTGTGCCCTACTTTCCATGTGTGCCACTGATTTCAGACAGAAGAGATACCAGGTGTAGAGTTGCTCTAGGTAATTAATACCTAAAAGCCTGTGCGCACCGGTCCTTTTCTCTAGTGGGGTCTAGCGCAGTCGTTCGGCACAGCGGGACTATGGTCTGTGACTTATGAGGCCACTATTCGGTGTGTAATTGAGGATATAAAAAATAGAACGTAGCGTGACTATGTGTGACCTGTGATGAAATGTGACTGTGACCATGAGATGTCATGTATGGGCTTGAGCTTGAACTTGTACTTGGACTTGAATACTAGAGTCTAGACTTCCTAGACTTAGTCGTGACTTGGACTTGTAGACTGACTTAAGACTTTAACTTGTTATTACAGAGGTGAGCCAGAGGCCTTTATATACAAAAACTAAACAACGATGCAAAACGATGTGAGAGGTTGGCTATGTCAGTTGAATGACAAAGTATGAGAACAAAGTATACAAAAGAGGAAACTATGGAGAAACTCTGGAGAAATGGTACAGCATCGAGGCTGCACGAATAGGGGCTAGAGGCTATGATAGGGGGAGACTAACCAAAAAGGTAAGGATGATGAGTAACAACGAGAAAAGACTAACAGAATAGGAAACAGGTCTGAGTCAAGCCAAGAAAAGGGGAAACATATAAATGAGACAATAAGGAAGTCCACCAATAAATGTCTAACAACCTTGTCCACTACTCCTAAGGGGCCTTAGGATGAGTCAGGGGACTGAGTCATCTCGGAGTATTTCCAGGTCACAGGCAACATATCTTCTGTAATTTCTTCAGTATCCAATCCAAGGATAGGGGTCTGGGAGTAGGAGGACTAATGGGTATATGGCCATGCACTCTCATTTTGTGTTTAAGAGTGAGTCGAATGGAGTGGACGGGGTAATCAGGATGTTCAGCCAATTTCCCATTGTTTTATTCTCACCTACTCTCCCATTTCTATTCTTGGCCATATCTCATTATTCTATTCTTGCTTACATTCCTTATTCTGTTCTTGATCATTGTGGACAATACTTCCACATGTTCTGCATACCTTATTGTTCTCCATTCCTATTCCACCCTGTTCCACATCTTGCTTCTTAACCTATATAAGTAGTGAATGTATGTAGATAGTTCTTCACTCTGAATATCGACTTGGTTTACATCTTCTTGTCCTCCCTTCTCCCGTCTGAAGTCCCTTACTCGGGCTGACACTCTTGGCACTCTCCCGGGTCTTTCTTCTGTCCAAATTAGTGGCACTCATAGAAAAGTAGGGCGCAATGCAAGAGTATATTGAAGCCTAGCCACCTCGATCGGTCTACAGGACTTGGCCAATTCCCATCTACACTATTGGCATTACTTAGACTTAACAGTGACGTACAAGATGACTTACAAGAGGATGCATGATGCGATGACACACATAGTCATGGGTGATGCATCTGGAATGCATGCATGATTGAGAGGTATGGGCAGCATGTGGAAGGCAGTAGCACGCACAGTAGTAGTGGACATGGCGAGTGGGAACAATGACTGTGTGATGGTGGGCAAGTGCAAACACATGCATGATGACATGAGTGTGAACACATGCATGATGATGTGAGTGCAAACATGGATGCAACAATGCAAGTGCAAACACAGGTGCAATGATGTGAGTGCAAACACATGTGCGATGATTCAAGTGCAAACACACATGCAATGATTCAAGTGCAAACACACATGCAATGATCCAAGTGTGAACATGTGTGAGACAACACAAGTGCAAGTGATGCTGGGATGTGGGCAAGTGTGAACACATGTGTGACAATGTGAGCACAAGTGAGGCTGGGAGGTGGGCAAGTGCAAACACATGCAGGTGCAACAAAGTGAGTGCGGGCGAGGCTGGGAGGTGGGTGAGTATGAAAACACATAGGCCTAACAAAAATGGGAGGTGTGAAAGCATGGGTGCAGGCCATCACGACAATATGTGAGCCAGACTGGGAGGTATGCAGGTTGTGAGTGACTCTAGGAGGTGCACAGGTTGCAAATGAGGCCAGGATGTATGCAGGTGCAGGCAGCAGCCAGTGCAACAATGTGCGAATGAGAATGGGACCAGCATGATGATATGTGAGCGAGACTGGGAGGTACACTGGTCACAAGAAATGCTGGGAGGTGTGCAAGTCACAAATGAGGCCGGGATGCATGCAGATGGTGCCCTGAACTCTGCCTCGTATTCCACTCTACTCCTATCACGATATGCTGGTCTAGACATCATTCCAAGAAATATGTATGGTTCTTGACTTTCTGGGAAATAAACTGCATCTCCTATCATATATGACTGAGTGTAGATTGGATGGGATCTTCTTCTGAACGAGAAATGTGCTGAAGGGGTATGCAAAGATAATGATATGTTAATGGTTCTGCCTGGATCTGTGTGTCATGGGTGTTGTAGCATTGCATGGGAATGAGCTCTGAAGAAGACATGATGATATACTGGTCTGAAGATTGGAGTGCTGAATAGAATGGTTGGTTGTGTGATGTGGCAACAGTGAAGGTGATATGGGATGAGCACCGTCGGAGTCTAATTTGGAACATGGTTGAGATCGATTGCTTTACTGTCACCAATCAGAAACCATGCCCTCTGACCAGACATCACACCCACCATTCACCAGTCAAAACTTCACCTGACCTTTAACGATAAATGCCTTGTAATTTCCATTCCTTTATCTTACCATTGATGCAACCCTGCCATTTCCTGAAATGGAAGTGCATCAAGATCCCATTCAAGATCCCATTCAGATTGCACAGCAGCTTGGTCATAAAGTTTGCTTGGCCCCTTGTACTTTCATTCCCTTGTTCGTTCGATCAGAGATCTTCTTCCCATTTGTAACTCCCCTTGTTTTTGGTTGCTAAGCTCTACTGAAATTTGAAATATATACTAGTATATAACATGTATGTAAAGTAGTAGTTTGGTAGTCTGAATATTGACTTAGAATTTGACCAAGGCAAACCTCACTCTACTCCTAACCTCTGTCTGAAGTTAGGGATACAACGAGATCTGGAGGGTGTAGCACATAAGCTGAAGCCAAGCCTTATTCCAAACCTCTGCGAAGTTACAACCTTGCTGAGATATAATGAAGAACCTTGCTGCTTTCATTCTTAACACAGTTCCCCAGTCCTTATACTGGAACCAATACCATATTAGATATAGTAGACTAAATACACCTAGTCCTTATACTGGAACTTATGCTGTATTAGTTGCACTTTGTTAAGTCCGCGTGTCAGGCGCTTAGCTAGTACTTCCGAAGGGGCTATCCGGTTAGCGCGAAGGTCCGTAACGGGGCCGAGGACCGAGACGGAAGTCGGACAGACTACGGACGGAGACGGAGGCGCCGGGAACTTAGGGTAGGTCGCGGAATGGTTCAATCCGGTCGCTGAGGTGTTCGAGGTCGAAGGGACTTGGCTTCAACTTATGTGTTGCGCCCTCCTCGATCGTCTGTCCCTAATTTCGGAGAAGAGGTGGGGGTTCACCGGAGTGAGTAGGAAACTAGGTGGACTAAGATGATATTCGTACTAGCGAACAGTCCAGTCGACTGGGAGACTATATACATATGACTATCCTTGTATTATCTTTGCCGGTCATAAAACAAGGGAAAGGAGAGTACAAGGGGTCGATATAAAAGAGAGAACAAGGGAGTGAGGTACGCAATGGTCCTGCGCGTTGGTTATCAAAGTATTGAGTCTTCGGTCGGAGACGGACTCGGGGATGGTGTTTCGGTCATGACGGAAACGGAAGCGGGAACGCGGATTCTCGGTCGGACTTGTCGGGGACGGAGATTACGGAAAACGGTCCTTCGTCCTTTTGGTCGGAAAGGTCTCGGAATAGGGGAGGGTGGTTGTGGGGGTTGGTGTGGGTTGTTGAAGGCATGGGCTATAACAGTATCCCCCCACTAGGACCGAGCCCTCGAGGTCCTAAGCTTGTCTTGCCGTGAATAGGGCGGAAAGGGACATGGGAATGTTTCTTGGGCATTTTGTACGTAATGGGCATTCTCCGAGCGTCTGTTTGATCCTCCGTATATATAGGGTTTTCCTTATTGTTGTTTTTTCCCCTCTTTCGAATTCCCCCATATCGGATTTCTCGCGGGATGTCGCGGAGGATGTAACGGAGGAGATGCATCTCCTGAAAGATCGGTATGAGGAGCAGTTCCGCCTTCTGGAGGCGAAACGGTCCCAGCAGGTGGAGGCCGCTTGGCAGGCTGAGGAAAAACAGAAGGCTGAGCTTCAGAGGTTGGAGGAAAAGTGGCTGAAGGAGGTGGAGGACCAGCGGTTGAAGGAGGAGGAAGAGAAGGCCCGTGCCTTAGAACAAGAGGCATTGCAACTGGAGTGCACCCTTTCTCCTGCGCCGGAAAATGAGAGCTCGGAGGAGGACGAGGATGAGCCGGATTTTGGGGGATCTGAGGATTCCGTGTTGGACCATCCTTCGTCCGTGGGTCGGGGAACCGTCCTGTCACCGTCCAGGGGGCATTCTGGAGGTGAACGTCGTTCGGTGCCCGTGATCGGACCCGGTTCTGCTGCGTTGAACGCAGATCGGAAACGTCGGGAGCGCAAGGAGGAGGGGGTTCGTATCTCTGCGGCGCAGAAGGGCTTCGAGAATCAAATGGTCCGTGAGGCGCGGGAGGTCGGAAGGGAGGTGGGTCTCGGGCCCATAGAATCCAGTCGTCGGGCGTTGACTCAGTATCGCCCCGATTTGTATCAGACCGCCGTTCCGGAGCACTTCCCAAATCTGAGGACGGGGGCCTGCGATATGTGTCGCAGGCAAAGTAAGCCGTGCGAGTGGACGACGTTGGCGAAGACCTGTGTCCCCTGCCGGGCCAGTCGGGTGCGGTGTGAGGTGGACGGAGTGCCGGTTGTACGAGGGGCGGCTATGAAGAAGCGGGGGCGGGAGGACGAGGACGTTCCTGAAGCATCTT
>QLPI01015784.1:0-11485 GCA_003314275.1 Chroogomphus rutilus | reverse complement strand
GTGATCAAAGTGGAGATCCAAACAACAGACACAGCAGAAGTCAAGTCAGGACCCGCTCTTGTGGATTGTAGGGCCACTGGACAATTCATGGACCGAGGATATGTAGAGCGACACCGTCTCACCACTCAGAAATTACAGAGACCTATTCCAGTCTACAATGTGGATGGATCGCCGAACGAGGCCGGAGCCATCAGGGAAGTCGTCGATGTGATCCTCCGAGTAGATAGACATATGGAACGTACCACATTTGCGATCACCAGCTTAGGAAAACAAGACCTTATCCTGGGTTTTACCTGGCTGGAAGAACATAACCCCGAGATTGACTGGCAAACTTGGACTGTTAAAATGAGCCGGTGTCTGGCAAAATGTCTCACCTGCCAAGCCGAAATACGAGACGAACGAAGGAAGGAACGAGTGTTGAAAAGGCAGATCTGAGAGTGTAGACTCGGCCCATTTCCGAAGCTCCTAGAAGAGGATGGTCCAGAGGAAGGAAGTGTGGAAACAGGTGGGGGGAGTGAGGAAGAGAAAGATCCGCTGGATGAGCTAGAACCTGGGGACAGAATAATGTGTGTGATGCTCCCACCGGAGGAAGAACATGTCCGAGTTGCACAGACTACCTCCCAGAGGTTGGCAGAGGCTCATTACAAAAACGTCCGAATAGAGGTGGAAATCCCCGAATATCTCCGAGATTTCGAGAGCATCTTTGCCAAAGAATCCTTCGATGAGCTTCCAGATAGGAAGATTTGGGACCATGCCATTGAGCTCAAATTAGGGTCCAGTCCGGCCAACTGCAAAGTGTATCCCATGTCCCCATTAGAACAGACCGAGCTGGATGCCTTCATTCAAGAAAACCTTCGGACTGGAGGAATCCAACCTTCCAAATCCCCGATGGCATCTCCGGTCTTCTGCATCAAAAAGAAAGAAGGATCCCTCTGGCTCATCCAGGACTACCGAAAGTTGAATGCAATGACAGTAAAAAACTGGTACCCACTCCCTCTCATTCCAGAATTAGTGAATCAGCTCAGAGGAGCCAAATATTTCACAAAATTGGATGTCCGATGGGGGTACAACAACGTCCGAATAAAGGAAGGGGATGAGTGGAAGGCTGCCTTTCGGACGAACCGAGGACTGTTTGAGCCACTGGTGATGTTCTTCGGTCTCACGAACAGCCCAGCCACTTTCCAAACAATGATGAATGACATTTTTCAAGACCTTATCTTAGCAGGGCTTGTTTGTGTATACATTGACGATATCCTCATCTATTCTCGGACCTTGACCGAACACCGAAGGATCACACATCAAGTGCGTCCCCTCGTCTGCTGTATTGCAGCCGCTCGCGCAAGCCGCGCTCGTCACACACCTGCGCTCCCACCTGCAGTCCATGGTCCAAAATAGCTGGGCTGACTGCGAAGGTTCATCACCCTCGTTCGACAACGGGATGCAGTGGCACCCATGGCGGCATTTCTCGTCTAGCGGCCCCGAAGGGACGTCTCCACGGTCGGTCCCGCAGCCGTGACGTTCTGACCTGCACCCCCACGATCGTCTCTTGCTGCCGCCGCTATTCCTAGGACTGCCCCAAAAAGGTCGCGTAAACGACGCTCGTCCCGCAGTTCGATCTGCATTCTCTCCTCGCGTTGTGAGCACCAGGTGACGCCCAGTACGCTGAAACCGTGTCCGTGACGGAATGCCCTATGCCCTCTTCCCATCCCCTGGCAAATCCACGTAGGCTACGCCCCTCCTAACACGCTTGCGCGAGTCACAGCACCGATCACTACCGCACTCGCTCCTTGTGCTTCGATGGTGCTCGCACACCGCCGATGCTGCCTCCTCTGAATCACCCCCAGATGGGCCAGCCCTTGCCATATGCGCTACGGACATGCGCGAGCACCTCTTCCAGGTGCCACCCCTCGAATGTGGTTTGACAAGCACCGTACGGCCCCCGACGCACCCAGGCATGACACTGACACCTCGACACGTGCTGCCCCTTCATGACGAGGCTCTTCCACCATCACCTGGGATGCCCTCGTGCCAAAGGAGCTCTGCATGTGTAAGGTGCCGATGGGCAAGCCTATGTGAGGCACCGGGCCCATTGAGAGCAAAGACACGCAACTCTCGCACGTTGAGGCAATGTCTGCATGTAGGATGCGGTCAAGACGCAGATTATCAATTGAGGCTCCTACCGCTGCAAGACCCTGAGGCACACGCACCAATGACCACGCCAATGCAGACTGCCCCCATCGCAGTGTACCAAGAGGTCGCGAAGGCTGCACTCGCCGCGCTGTTCGTGCCGCACGAAAACGAGCTCCAATCGCCCCGTTCTCTCGCCTCCCCTTCATGCGTCTGTTCGCTGACGTATGGGGCAGAACCTGCCACCTGATAATCACAGCGAACGGCTTGCCCGGCGCACTCACCCATACGTACATCAATGCAGGTGGGACCCTGTTTCGCGCGATCGCAGCTTCCCCAACGTTCGCTTGTCCTTCCCACCCTCTCCATCGGCCCCAGCGAGGGTACCCTCGTTGCAACCCCTTTTCGACAACTCCAAGGGCTGCAAATGAGCGTCACAGGGCCCAGCGATGTGCTGCCATCACCCCACACCGTCCCACTCGTTCCCGACTGCCATTGCCTAAATGGTGCGTCCAGGCGGCCCCCAAGTCTCGCCCCTGTCGCTGCTGATGAGGGACTACGTGCACACGCTCCCGCTCGTCCCTGCCGGTCAATGTGGGGGCTTGCACCGAAACGACGCGACTTGGCGCTTGACATGTACGCTGTACCCATGACCTCTGCTAGCCCTGGGGCCTACTTTCAAGTGACCCCACGATCGTCTCCCTACCGTCATCGTTCAACGCTGTCACCCACGCGACGCCTTGAATCTTGCCCTCGGTTGCGCATGGAACCCCACGTACAGCCTGCTCTCCGTCGAACACGGCGCCACCGCGTACACTGCGGATGCATGCCATGATGCCGCACGTATGCATTGTCGCTTTTTCAGCCGCGCAGTCCCACACCCCGAGGCGGCATCCACGGTCGTTCCACGCCACCACTCATCGTTGCATGAGACATGGACGAGGATGAGGGTGAAGTTGACGTTAGTAACTGGGTAGCCGTCAAGTTCCAATGACGAGCTACGCACCTGTATGACACGTCCCCAGGCTTCGTCGCGAACCACCTAGGCACATACGATGCGGCACCACGATGATGTCCATCGACGCCCTTACAAAATCACGTAAGCCGCACTCGTCATGCAGCTCAATCCGCCCTTGCGCCTGCTTTCCGCCCAACCGCACGGTCGTCGCTGCCCCATGCATAACGTCTCTACACCGAGGCAACACGAGCCTGCGTTTGACATCGTGCTGACCGTACTGCACGACCGCCGTCACTTGCTGTGGCGGAGGTGGGCGAAATGTCATGACCCGCTCGTCGCCGGCGACGCCCACAGCCTTGTCCTCGTTCAGTGACCTCGAGGCAGTGCCCCCACGCTCGTTCCCGGTACCCAGCGCGTCACCTACGCCTGGGCGATGCACGACTTAGCATATGCACGGCCCGCTAGTCGCGTCGCCCTCACATGCCGCGTCCCCGGACCTCTGTGACGAACCGTCTGGGCATGCATGACGCAGCCCCGTGATGCCTATGTACCCGCCTGTAGCCCGCGTTCCCCAACAACCGGACTGGCTGCGGGGACCCTCGTTCTCCTGGGTATCGCATATACGTCGTCTGCGACACCGATGTAGCGCCCCCGTGACTGCTCCCTACCATCCCCGTCAGTCCCAGGAACACCCCAAGAGGCCGCGTGGCATAAGCTGCGCTTGCTGCATAGCTCGACCCCCACTTGTACGCCCATCATCATCGCTCTGACCGATGCCGCTCGCTCCGGACAACGTCCGTTCACGTCCTTGCGTGTCTGCCTCCCGGTTTTCCACCTGTCCATTTCCGACACCCCGTGCGTTGACCTCCCGCATTCCTGCTCATCCGTGTTCTGTCACCCCGTGCGTCTGCGTTCTGTCCGCACCTGCACTTCCGCGCTCGCGCCCCCATCATTTCCGCTCCTTGGATTCTGCACGTCCTGCCTTCCGAATCCTGGATGATCCGCTCTCTGGATTCCCATACACCTGCCTCCTCGCACCCTTGCACCTTTTGATCTGCCCTATCTCTATCTCCCGTACACCTATGCTGCTATTTCTCCATACGAAATGGCTGCATCCTAGAGAGGGGGTAGTAAAATGCTAGAGAGGGGGTAGCGGAACCCTAGAGAGAGGGTAGCGGCACCCTAGGAGTAGGGATTATTTTTTTTTCCGATGCATCGAGGACGCTGCACTATAGAGAGGGGGTGATGTCAGGGGACGACCCTCTCCAAGTCCTGATAACAAGTCTGAGGTCCTATCTCGGACTCCACCTAAACTCCGAGGATGAGAGACCAGAGTCCGAAAGACCACTGATGTCAGAGGATGACCTCCTCCGAGTCCTGGTCTAAGTCCGAAGCCCTATCTCGGACTCTCCCCAACTCCGAGGCCCTATCTTGGACTCCACCTAAACTCCGAGGATGAGAGACCAAAGTCCGAAAGACCACTGATGTCAGAGGATGATCCCTTCCGAGTCCTGATCCAAGTCCAAACCCCTATCTCGGACTCCCCCCAACTCTGAGGCCAGGAGACCCAGGTCCGAGGGACCACCGAGCAGGAGATAGGAATGATCTTAGCATGATGACTGGAACCGGGAATAAGCGCCTGTGTTGATTTATAAGCTAGTGCACAGACCACTTACATAAAGGGTATAAAAGAGGTTCACCAGCAGCGGAATTCTTAGACTTTCCTCTTCGGATTTCCCCTGCTTAGGTGAGAGCCCTACATGTACTTAGGTAGTAGCTATAATTGAACTTCGGATTTCCCCTGCTTAGATCTGAGAAGCCTGTGGGTAGGCTCTGGGTTCGAGTCCCATAGTCAGGCCTAGGAGGACGTCCAGGGCTGGGTGGTGTCCCGCTGGTTCCAGCCTCCGGCAGTTGCAAGATCAGTTCCAAAGGAGGGTTGCCCTTACAATGGCCAAGTCCTGCAGGCCAAGAGTAGTGGCGTTGGCTTCAACGTACTCGTGTGTTGCACCCTACTTGCCGTGCGTGCCACCAATTTGCAATAGACAGATACTCGGGAGGATGCTGGTGATGCCGGCCCGAGTCAAGGACTTAACAGAGAGGAAGAAGGTAGAAGGGCCTAAGCCTAGTCGATACCCAGAATGAGGAAATATGTACATGCATGTCCTACTTATATAGGTTAAGAAGCGACATGTGGAATAAGGAATGTGGAACAATAAGGTATGCAGAGCATGTGGTTATTGTCCACAACGAGTAAAATTAGAATGGAGGAATGTAAAATGGGGATAGAACAATAAAGGATAGGATAATAGAAGTGTGGCCAAGATAGGACAATAGGAAGTGCCCGACTATAAAACAAGGGTGGTGACCGAGGATAAGACAAGGACAGGAAGTCCCGAGGTGAGACGGACCAAGGGGTGAGGAGTGGGCATGTGGGTGGTGGATGTGCCGAGACGAGACCGATGTACCAAGTGATATGCATGCGGCGTGGACACTTGGACGTGGATGTAGAATGGTTGCTCTGTCGGCACTGCCGAAATAACGGGTCTCAGTATGTGTACTTGACATTACCTCCCAAACTCCCTCACAACTACTCTTATACACTTTTGCAATTCTGAACTCCAATAGGGCCACCATCTAGAACTTCATTTCCACAGCCTCATGGGACTCAGCTATAAGGGGGGGATACTATTAGGAACCATACACCAGCATGCAAGACTATTCAATTTAGCCCACTCAGCCTAACTCCGCTCTCACTCGCCTATTCGACCATACACCCTCAGCCCTCAAACTATATGCACCTCGTGTATCTGTCTTGGCATCACATGCACCTGTCAATATGCTCTACTTATTTACATCAACCCCCATATGCTCGCAAATCCATTTTCACTTCATTTACATTTAATACTTTCTTCATTTACGTTTTGCTTTACCTTTCTTATTTGCAATTCTGTTCTATCTCTGATATCTGATCTACTACTACGTTCCTTATAGGGTAACTCCATTGAGAATTGGGGTGACACGTCACCTCTAAATGTCATGGAGGAGACCAAGATTGGGACATAGTAATTCTGTTCTTGCTTTTCATGATCCTCGGAATTTCTTATCTATTATAGGAATCTAGTTGACTCCTTGTAGATTCGAGAGTAGTATAAAGATCTTGTACATTCAGTAGTTCAGTCCTCAGTCAGATAATTGACTAATATTTCAACTAAGCTTCCATCCATTCATCTTAGACTTAATTTCCGTTCTTGCCTTTACGAAATTAGGGTCCAGTACGATCTGGTGGGTGCAACATTAAAGTAAAAGCCTTGCCCTACTCCAAACCTTGCCATTGCTTCGACCTTGGGAGATATTGCATTTATTACGACTACATCATCTTTTCATATCGTAACAAGTCCCCTGACAGGGCAGAGGATATATAGAGTGCAGGGCTCACTGGCAAGGGACCCTAGGATTTCCTCCTAGGATTTTCCCTCTTACCAGGTGAGGTCCCTCTCCTTATGTACATAGCCAGATGTCTAATGCCTAGGATTTTCCCCCTTGCCAGCTCTGTGTGATAACCTACAGATGCCACAGGGTTGCCCCAACATTATATGTGTTATTCATATACCATTTAAGGTATTATAACACTGAACTTTTTTAGACCTCCATGTGAATAAGGACTGTCCATGTGACATTTTACATACTTATTTGCTCAGCCAAGATAAGTATGTCTGACATGATACAAATTCTATATGGGATAAGAAACAGTATCATCTTTTTGCAGTTTGACTTCAGTCATCATCTATTGATGGCCATTCATTACCACCTAGTATCTATGCAATACAAGAAAACCCTTATTGGCAAGCATTTGAAGGTTTTACAACAACTTGGAGTTGTCAAGTACATGATACCAAGCCTCAGTTCACTCGGTCCTACCAACTGAACTGTCAGGGGAACCACCCTTGAAAACAGGCCATGACTGAATAACTACCAACCGAGGACCATCCCCACTGAGCGAGGCTCATTTGACAAATACCTGACCACTACAACTGAATCAGATACTAAACGGGCACTGCAGTTGGCAGCCAACATCAATGGCCATCACCCATAGCTATCATTCGCTCTATCAGTAATTACTGGTGATCCTGGCATCCCAGTTCCATATCCAAATGGCACAGTATGTTATGTCCAATGCGAGCGGAGCACTATGGCCGCTGTTCATATATAGTTGTAGTTAGGGGGCAAAGGGGTTCCTTAGATTTTCTCTTTGGATCCCCCTTCACCAGTGCACTACCTTAGGGTAGAGCATCTGCCTAGGTTGCCCTTATGTGAACATCTAATGTCTAATTCCACATATAAGTGATCAAGTCAATTCACAAGTCACATGGTACATCGGTCTCAGTTTGATACATTCATCACTTCTGTTCAGTTCACTTTATCTTTCATTCTTTCTATTTTACTTATTCATTTATGCCTAACTTCACTTTGCTTTGGTATGTTTGCATATGCTCAATCATACTTGACCATTCTTTATACTTTGTTTCTATGCTCTTCTATTCTGCATACATTTCTTATATTACCCTGTTATATGTCAAGGTCATTCATCCCCATTTCTTTGACTATAAAAGTAGCATAATCTGATGTATGTATTCTTTGTTCAGAAGATCAACAAAGACTTGTATATCTTTTTTGCCTGTCTGTCCTTCATCCATGTTTGGGCTAAAATTCTTGGCACCCTCCCAAACACCTTCTGAAATCTAGTAGCCCCACAGAAAGAGGGCACAACATATGAGTACATTGAAGCCTGCTACATCTGCTTTTGGCTCACTCCAACAAGCCAAACCATGTCTACATTGTGTTCGAGGTACTATTACACTAGTGCCAAAATCACACAATGTTGGTACCTTCAGTGCTTAACAGGAGTGTTTCATCTCCATAATGGTCTTTACTCTGATTTATTTACTCTTTGAATTGTGGAAGGCTATCAGAGAACTTGATGCCATGCTATAGATCCATCCAATCAGGGACATAGAGCTTTATTTGGTATGGATCCACTAACTTACCTGTCAATTTCTATGCTCCTTTGTTGTATCAAATAACAGGTAGTTCTGAAAGTCTTAATTGTAATTTGCTGGATATTTGGTCACTAATTAACCCCTCATAAATCTTGAAGAAACTGAAGCTGTACATTCTTATACATGTGGTTGAGACTATCTGTTAATTTGGGCCAGCTGTCTTGTAATTAACTGAAATATTTGAGTGCTGGAATGCAATTTTCCAACTGTACTATGTAGTGTATTATCAAACCACCATGCCCCAAGTTATAACATTGCTGTTATATTGGGTGATATGGAAAGGTTTAAGTATCAAGTTAGTGATGGATGGTGTCAGGTAGGGGTCGGTCACAGTATTTGGTTGATGTAACTAGTTGTTCAGGTGTTCGAAGTCAGAGGGACTTGGCTTTCAACTTATGTGTTGTGCCCTCCTCGATCATCTGTCCCTAATTTCAGAAAGTCGGAGATGCGTGAGAGACTAAGTCAGAAAGGGTCAGAACTAAGTTGGAACTTAGGACACAAATTAAGTTGATATTTGTACTGGCAAATAGTCCAGTCAACTGGGGGTTATATATATGTAGCTATTCCTTGTATTATCTACCGTCCAGTTAAAAGACAAGGGGAGGAGGAAATATGAGGGGTCAATAGAAAAGTGAGAACAAGGGAGTAAGGTAGGTGGTGATCTTGTGAGTCGCTTATCGAGGGAGTGGAACCTTGGTTATGGAATCGCAGGGAGTCAGGATTGCAGAACTTTGGATTATTGCAGTAGGATTGTGGGAAGGTGGTTGAGGGCCCTATTCTAGATATTACGGTCAGAAGACTCCTGGAAAGGGTGCAGGTGGTTGCGGATACTAAAATGGTTTTATTGGGAGGCACGAACCATAATGATGGGCCAAGAAATAAAGAATAAACAGGTTGGGAATAATAGAAAATGAATGAAGGAAGAGTGGATGATGAATAGGATGGGGAGTGTGGATGATGAATGTACCCAGCTAAGGCTAACATACTAAGTGGCTTGTATATAACTTGGTCACCTGCGTGTGGAATTGGACTTGATGTTCAGTTGGTACTACCAATTGAACCAATGCTCAGTACATGTACTTGACAGATGGTGGAAGAATGGAGGTAGAAAGTATGTATATGCTGGTGAAAAGGTATTCCATTTCATAAAAGAAAATAGAATTCTGCAACAGAGGCTGGGTTAGGTAAAGAATCAATGCTTATCCCTGGTACATTAGCATTGTTTCTGGCATTTAGTCAAAAATTTCTAACTGATCACTAGATGCAAGAAGTGTGATGTTGATGTCTCACCAAAAACAATTCCCATCTATGTAGATTGATACACTGGGCACTTTGTTCTTATCTTCAACTTCATTACCAGACAAAACTCATGCCAATAGTATGTGGTACAAGTGCAAGTACATGATATGCAGATCAACAGACATCTGTTAACCAGGCTTATGGATCTTCTTCTAACACAAGGTATGTATTCCACCATAATCTTGAGTTCTTGCTAACAGAACTTTTGACACATTCACAAATCAATTGAATGTGGCCAAGTATATAAAATTTTGGCCCCAAATGCTGGCATAGCTTCAGGGCAAGGCATTATACTTTACCATTGAAATTTTTTTACTTCTTGATGTGAATAATCTATGACTCAACATGCCTATACTTGTTTGAGCCTCAGATCAGTCAGGTCACTCAAAAGCCTCAATTGACATACCAAAGGTCAGGTTATTTATTCAGTCAAAGTCCTCCCACTGATGGTAAACTATAGGAAGCTCTTTTTATTGTCAATGCTCAGCATGATTGCTTCAGTGGAAATGTGGTCCTACAGGCACTCATTACATCTAACAAGAACAAATAACTTTAATATAAGAAGATCCCATCATTGTACATACTAATGATGACTGATACCTTCTCAACATGTATGCACTCTATAATGTTGACCTGATCTGTGAGACCCTTCCTCAAACCCAAATAGCTCTAATACCATATTTTACTGATCAACAGTCAAAACATTGGGAATCAGCTGCTATTCTTTGTGTTACTGGCCCAGCAAAACATGCAGAATCAGCCAAGAAAACAGCTGCTACCCAAGCAAGAAACAAGGAGTTGAGGGAAGGTGCTCAACAGGGGCCTGGCACAGCTGGGTAAAACTCAACTCAATCTACAATGACATCAGAATCATCTCACAATTCTTGACATGTTGACACTGCATAACTACAATTTATTGTAAATTTATGTAGGGAAATAATATACAAAGTTATTTGAATTCATATTAGGCAATGACTATACCACCTTGGAGAACAAATAGGCCTAATGCCTTTATATTTCATCATTTCAACATTTTTTCAAGGTTGAGAGTCGACCTTCCAACAAGCAGAAGCCAACCCCTGACTAGTGTCCCAAATTAGGGTAAACTCCGCACTTTTACTTGACGTTCAACGTTAATCTAAGCTCCGGCTCCGGCTAAAATGGTGGTGTACACCACCGTTCAGGCCGGAGCTGAAAATAACATTGAGTAAAAGTCCGGAGTTTACCTTAATCCGGAACCCTGGTCAGGGGTTGGATTGTGCTTTTTTCAAGGCCGACTCTCAAGCTTGAAAAAAGGTTGAAATCATGAAATATAAAGGTTAGCATTAGGTATATTTATTCTCGAAAGGCAAGGTGGTATCAGGGTGACTCTAGGTCATGTGACTGGTTCAACAACTGCCTCAACTCAAACTCACATGCCTCAAACTCACACACCTCAAACTCACGCACCTCAAACTCATGCACGGCAATCCCCCCACCTGCTTATTTATTCTCAAGGCAAGGTGGTATAAGGGTGACCCTAGGTCATGTGACTTGTTCAACAACTGCCTTAAATCAAACTCACATGCCTCAAACTCACGTACCTCAAACTCATGTGCGGCTTCCCCCCACCTGCTGGCTGCTTTGCTGATAACATTCCTCTGTCTCTTCTGGCTTTCTGGGTCTCTGCTGCCTCTCTCCTGGGCTATTACTGCTGGGTTCTCCTCTCTTTCTGCTCTCTTCTTCTGGGATTCTGGGATCTGCTAGGTTGTGCTGTCTTCTGCTGAGGGTTGTGCTATCTTCTGCTACTTCTCATGGCTGTCTTCTATGCCCTGCTGCTGCCCCTGTGCTCTCATTGGTCTCCCCAGCTCTGGTAAGCATTATTTTCCCTTTTTTTGGTCTATTTTTCATACTGATTTTCCTTTTTTTTGCCTCTTTTTCAGCTACATCCTGCCCCTTTCTCCTCTCCCACCTTCACATATTACTTTCTCTGTTATCTACTGACTTAGGTGAGTTCTATTATTATTTTTTCACTATTGTTGTTTACTAATTTTCGCTTTTTTAA
>QLPI01015766.1:0-16604 GCA_003314275.1 Chroogomphus rutilus | reverse complement strand
ACTGTGGGGGTGAGTCGATTGTCATCCATACAGGCTGTGGATCTAGTACGTGGGGGCATGATAGTAAGAACGGAGGTGGCACGGAAATCAGTATCACTCAGAATGTACTGTCAAGATTCGGTGACGCCGAGATATCGGTTAAGTCCTGCAAACCGTTTCGGAGTGGCTAGGCTTCAACGTGCTCGTGCGTTGCGCCCTGCTGTTCCGTGCGTGCCACTAGTTTGGACAGTGAGAGGAGCCTTGAGAGGATGCCGAGGGCGTCGGCTCGAGCAAAGGACTTTAGGAATAGGAAGCGGACAAAAGGGGTGCGAATCAATCGATATTCTGAGTGAGGAACTATCTACATACATCCCGCTACTTATATAGTTAAGAAGCAAGATGTGGAACAGGGTGGCGTAAGGAATGGAGACAATAAGGTATGAGGTAACCACATGGAGGCATTGTCCACAGTGATCAGAAATACAATAAGGAATGTAAGTGAAATTAGAATAATGGAGTATGGCTGAGAATAAGATAATGAAATGGTGGGCGAGAATAGAACAATAGAGGACGGCCCAAGATAAAACAATGGCAGTGGCCAGGACAATGAGTGGCCGTCATGTTGTTCGGGGAAACGGGTTAAGGAGTAGTTAGGGGGTGAAGGAACAATGAAGAGGGATAGACGAGAGGAGTGGTCCATACGATGTACCGGGTGTACCGGGCCGAGGCCGTGCGGTAGTGCGAGATGATGTGGGTAAGGGCCGGTTGGTCGGTATTCCCGAGTGAGTTGGTGCTCGGTGTTACGGGCTTGACACCTGCGCTGGGAAGGATGGGTTAACTGCTAAGAGTGGCACAACATTCCCTATACGTGGAAAAGGGACAGTGAGAGAAAGATCTATATGCGATGGGAGGGTTATCAACCTTGCATTCAAAGACACATTGCATTGTCCGAGTTTGTCACACAATCTTGTATCTATCGGAAAACTCGATGGAGGGGGCTGTTATGCTGTGTTTGGAGGTGGGGGTGTCACTTTTGTCAATCCAGAAGGGCAGCCCTTCATGTATGGGAGGGGTGAAGGAATGATGTACGAAATTGACATTTTTCCACCCACCGGTCCTATCCTAGACTATGCAGGCATGCCACCCAATGTGTCTGCCAAGATGTCTGCAATTCTTGACACAACAGCAAGGGTCCTTGCTACCAGGTCCCATAACAAACCTACCGATATTGACACCTGGCACCATCATCTTGGGCACATTAGCTATGAAACTGCATGCCAAATGTTCAAACAAGGCATCGTCCAAGGGATGCATGTCACCAATCTTATATCGCATCTGGGGGCATGTGAAGACTGTATTATGGGGAAGCATACCCACTATCCATTTTACATAAATAAGGATTGGGAGACAGAAGCTGGCGAAAGCACCTATATAGATTTGTGGGGACCATCACATGTGCAGTTGACCGGTGGATGCAGCTATATCATGCCATGTGTCAATGGGTACAGTGGCCACCCCGAGGCTTACTTCCTAGCAAACAAAGAAGGGGAGACAATGCTGAATGCTTTGAAACATTATATGGCACTTGCTGAATATCAAACGGGCAAGAAGGTAAAGAAAATCCACACCAATGAAGGCCCAGAGTTTATGAATACCATATGGAAAGCATACCTTGGTAAGCAGGGTATCATACACGAGTCCACAACAGCCTACTCTTCTGCCTCAAATGGTGTTGTCGAATGGTGCCACCGTACAATTATTGAACATGTCTATATATGTTTGCATGAGGCCAGTCTACCCCCATCCCTTTGGTGTGAAGTAGCGGCATCTATGTATCGTATACCTGATGGACTTTATCCCCACCGCAAGACACCCCAATGTGACCCCATTTGAGCTATGGCATGGCAAGAAGCCAGATATTTCTCATCTGCGACCGCTGGGCTGCATTGTCAATGCCAAAATCCCAGTAGAAGCAGGGGATGGGCTGAGCAAATTAGATCCATGTTCAATCAAGGGAAGATTAATTGGGTATTTTGGGAGGGATGCTTACAGGATTTATGACCCTGAGAGTCACAGGATTTTCCGCTCTCGTGATGTCACTTTTGAAGAGGGGACCAGCAATAAGACACTTACTACACCTGGCTTGCCGAGCGAGGGGGAGACTGACCACATCACACTTGACAACCCAGTCACTGAGGATAAAGACGACCACAACAAAGGACTAGCACCTGTACACAAACATGCTATCCCAGCTGCCCCTGCTCCACCTGCCCCAGTCTTAGATGCTCCTATCCCAGCTCCAGCTCCATGTTGCTCAACCCCCACCCCCATCCCTACACAGGTGATCAAAGATACCCGAGAATCAGATAAAAACATACAGGAAGCTCATGATGCTGGAGAAGCATAGGCTAATGACCAGTTGCACCTAGGAGAGGAAGAAAGGGCCTTCCACACCAATGCTCAGTCACTCCCTAATCCAAACAACTTCTCACTCCCCAATTCATATGACGAGGCAATGATACGTCCTGACATATGGGATGGACCAATTAACAATGAACTCGAAGTGATGAGGAAGCACGGGGTGTGGGCTGTGGTAGACCATCCAGATAGAGCTAGGTTGGTCAAAACACACTGGACCTTTGCTAACAAATATGATGTGGATGGCAACCTTATGGTGTGCAAAGCATGCCTCATTGCCAAAGGGTACACCCAAATCCCTGGGGTGGATTTTTTCGAAACTTATGCATCTGTTGTTCGGTATGAATCACTACGCATGAACCTTGCAATAGCTGCTGCAACTGACATGATCAACTATGTGGCAGCATATCTGAACTCCACACCACAGGTCACAATCTACATTGAATTGCCTGATGGGGCAAAAGAGGAAGGGAAGGTTGGGAGGCTTGATAAGACCTTATATGGAACAATGGATGGTGCTAACAACTGGTGGGGAATGCTGGATAAGGAAATGGGGGAGTTAGGATACTACCGCTCGAAAGCAGATCCCTCAGTATGCTCTCGACATGTGGATGGCAATATCACCATCACCAGCACATATACCGATGATACCACAGGGATCTTGTCATCAAGAGAAGAGCCAGTGAGGGCCAAGGAGGAGTTGGGCTGGACTTAGAAGACAAAGGATCTGGGGGATGCCAATCTGGTGCTAGGGATCTGTATCAATAGAGACAGGGACACTGGAACAATCAGCATCTCACAGCATGCATACCTTGAACGAGTCCTTGAGCGCTTTGGCATGCCAGATTGTAACTCCCGTGCAACTTGTAGGGTGCAAACATGCATTTCACCCCTGAGAGACCAATCTCAATATATTGTATTTTTATATCGATTTTGATGCCATTCAGTGTGCTTTTTGATTCTCTATTTTTTGGTATTTTTCTTGTATTTTTACCCTCAATATTGAGGGAAATATTGTATATCTACGTGTACGCTATTTACGGGCACTTGCCTACGCACCAGACGACATGCGTGGCCAGCTCCCTGGATAGAGACCGGTAGCCTGGCTCAAACCTTCGATAGGGTCAGGAGCCGGCTCTAGTATATGTACGGGTGAAACATTCCTTGCACATACTTCCCTCCTCAGTGGTTGACTACACTGAGGAGGTGAGTTGTATAATATAATTCTGTAGTGTCCAGACTGATTTTCCTATATCTTTTACTCTGTAAGAAAATTAAATAGGTATATTTCTTGAATATACTTATAGTGGTTGACTACACTGAGGAGAAAATTAAATAGACTGCCTAAGAAATTCTCAAACCTACTGCACATTTGCTCATAATCTCATCACAACTGCCTTACCCCCTGGCATCACATTGACCAAGGAGCAGGGACCTCAGACTCCAATAGACCACACATTCATGGCAGACAAACCCTACCGAGATTGCTTGGATCCATCATGTATGCTCAAATTGCCACACACCCTGATCTTTCATACGCAGTATCCACCCTCAGCAAGTTTGCATCAAGCCTGGGGAAGACTCACTGGCATGCACTGACTCATGTCCTCCGGTACATTAGGGGGACCCTCGACTACAAGATAACTTATTGTGGGAAGTACAAAGACTTAGCCCCCATTGGATACGTCGATGCTGACTATGCTGGGGATATTGACACGCGCCATTCATGTGCCGTTCATGTTTTTGTCCAAGCCGGTGGGTCCACAGCATGGGGATCCCAGTACCAGCCTACAGTCGCATTATCCACTACAGAGGCTGAGTACATGGCACTCACAAGAGCGATAAAGCAAATCCTTTGGATGTACATGGCAATGGAAGAAGTTGGCTATCCACAACCAAAACTAGCCATACTGTACAATGACAACTCAGGGGCCATCTTCCTGACAAAGAACACCAAGAATAACATGTTGTGATGAACGGTGGAAGGAATGGAGAGAGGGGAGCGAGGGATAAGAGAATAAGGACAAAATACACATTTAGGTGTATATTCAGTTGTATAACAAAGAGAAATAGTATAAAATAGGGTAAAGAACAAGTATTAGTGAGCATGCAGTGGAAGATAGTATAGCACATGGACTTACTAGTAGTTACCATGCGAGAGACACAAAGTGGCGGCAACTTAGATGCTAAGTGCCCAGATGATCAGGAGATGTAGGGGCCAGAAGAGCCAAAATGTACAGAATACAGAAGGAGACAAAGGGAAACGGATAGGAGGAGATGGAAAGAACATAGGGGAAGAGACTCACATACAAAGGAGCAGGAATTGAAGGAACCGGGGTGCATATATGCAGTCACCGAGGACAGATGACTGAGAAACAGGAGAATGAGACACGGGACACGACTCAGAGAGGCAATAGTAATTGCAAACGAGAAGGGAACAAAGGGAGAAGCAATTGTATTTAATGGGCACCACTGACAGGTGTCATTTCTCTATGAAGATCTCATCAGGGCAGCCCACAATGGGCCAACCCTGCATATGCTCCACAGAATCCGTTAGTTATGGATCATATTATAGTCAGGAGATTTACTTGTATAAAGACAGAGGAACTACAATGAATATCATTAGTCTCCAGTACCAAAACCCCCCTACACTTATATTTGATACCTACTCGACGCACTCACGTGACATCAAGCCGCATTAGGTCAAAACACCTCTTGTCATCATTCAAGACTGCGGACCGAGCGGGGATCATTAAATAGGTGTAGTACATTGCACTCACACCATTATTGAACAAGTTTATTATTGTGGATCACCTACTGTGATCAACGTGACTGTCCTTGGCACCTCCTGCCAGCTTCTCGGACCAGTGCTTACACATGATCGATATGCCATGTGCCGTCTGTGAGAGCATATATTCACATAGAATATTAGCCACATATCTTGTAGTTACAAATCCCTGTACTATAGCAACTAGTCTAACTACTAGTCCATACTCCCCATCTAAATATCCTTTATAATGCCCGAGTCAAGTATATTGATATACACTATCACTACATCCATGAGAGAGTCGAGGAGGGGGAGATTGAAGTTCATCAAGTAGCATCCACCGATAACCTAGCAGACATGTTCACAAAGCAGCTCCCCAGGGTCCCCTTTCAGAAGCACTGCACCACCTTGCAACTCTACAAGAGCCTGTCGAGCCAGGGGGAGTGTTGAATTAGGCTCTGACGTACACAGACATCATGCCATGGTCTGACATGGCCGTAAGTCCATTTCTACGGACCTGCGGGCATATACATTCTCTTTTTCACACGTTCATTCTAAATCACTTATATTCCGTATCAGTTGTTACCCATACCTCAGTTGATTCACCCATTCGTGTCAACTGAGGTATGTTACCCACTACTTTACCTACCTTTAGGTAGCTTACTGTTTGTCCTGTAGCGTGACTTATTACAGGTACCAAATATAGAGTCGATTCACCCATTCGTGTCGACTGAGCGTGACTTATTACAATGTGGGTGCTGCCGGTATCCATCAGTAATTCCCTTTGGTGGGAAGCCACGGTAACATTCATCCTGGTGAATATCCGAACAGCAATACGCAGTTTCCTTGAGGATCACACCCAAATGGCAAAGAAAATCTTAGTGGTTTCTTTATTCTTCTGATTCCAGGCTCTTGTCTGACATGCAGGCAGTCAGTGCTCTCATGTTCAGTAATGTCTTCTGTTCAGCACTCCAGTATCATGAGTGGACCTCATTCATCTCAGACACCGAGTTCTACTTGCATGCCTGCATAGATATTTTAGGCTTTTCTTGGGTCTTCTCCAAAAAAAACTGATCACAAAAACACTTATATCGGTCCAAATGCTGCACAGAATTTCCAACACAACATCAGTCTTTGACTTTTGAAGGTATCATCTGCACCCAAACACTTATCATCAGTACAATACAATGGAATGCTTCTAGGGAAGTGATATTTGGCTCAATACAATTATGCTGGTACTTGACATTCGCCTTTCTTCAGAACATACATATCCCACCTATTTCCCTCTGACATTGCAGCCGCCAAACTATGACTCTGGTGTATTCGAGTAATGCGATGGAGCAGATGAATAAGTTTCATAAGTGCTCTCCTCTCGCACAATGTTCACCATAATGACATGGGACATCCAGCCTTCCCATTGATATTTATGGAATATCAATGTGGTTCCAGGCTGTCTCACTCACACTTCCTGCCAGTTGCCTCATCCTCCAACAGCTGGACTGTGCCTACTGCCATTTCTCCAGCAAAGAAGTGAGATGGGTGTATTAAGTGGTGCCTTTCCAGTGCACTAGACCTGTAACTTGGAGAAGATCATGGTTGTCTACTGTACGAGATGATATACCCGAACTTACCTTACTTTTCTTTCTTGTTTGGCTATTGCTCTACGAATGAAGGTGTCAAGCTATTATAATTAGATTAGTCTTGTTAACCTTTGCCACCAAATACAAGACCTTGAGAAATATCTTCTGAAACTCTTCAAATGAATGAGATTGAGTGTCACATGTGACACCAAAAACTTTGTGATGAATCTGTGGTTTGGGGTGACAGACTAGAATCAGGATACTATATGGGAGGAATTCTACATTGGGGCTATGGGGGAAAAGTGTGATAAATAGGGGGATATTCAGATGGAATTTTCTATGATTTTTGAAGTGTTTTATACTGGGGGAATAGTAGAGATATTCCTTAACTACTACATGATGGATTCCTGGGTTTTGCCTCCACTTAGGCACCAATCTGGGAACCAGCCTGAGTACCAAATATTGTTTTACATGATCTCCAAGGTAACTATACTTCTGGAATGTGTAGGATAATGAGTATATTTATGGGAACATATTTGTAACCATGGTTTGGTAGGATAGTTGCTTGACAAATTTGTCCCATTTAGAGTGAGGAGGTACCCAGGACTTAATCTTTGGTTGAGTGCAGTATAGTAGAAAAGGAATAGCTCAATAGCCAGTAGAGAGGATATTCTGCCATTTGTTATATTTTGGTAGTAAATCCATGGTTCTACTCATGGGAATCAAAATATAAGTTGGTAACCATTAAAGTACGATTCACTGAGCCCTGGTTCACTCGGTCATACCAGCCAAATGTCTACCATATAATTCTGTATACAAATGATCAAGCCAAAACATTCATTTCAATCGTTCAGTTCATCATACTCTTTATTTCACTTTGCTTCACTTATTCTTTTATGTTTGTCTCACTTTGCTTTGGTATACCTTGCTTATTGTGGGGTGCATATATGCACTCTACCCCTGAGAGGGTCAATCACAATATATCAGAATGTTTGGCCAATTTTGATGTCAACCTGTGCGCTTTTACATTTTAAAACTTTCCTGATTTTTCTGTATTTTTATCTACAAGAGTTCATGAGTTCTCATTATTTTTCATTGTAAATTACCCATGCAGCAGCCTCAATTTGCTTTTGCTTTGAGATGACATGTGTGTCTGGCTGGGAAGGAACTGGCAAATTGGCTCCCCACTCAAGCTAGTTCTAGGGGGCCAGCTCATGCATATTTGTAGGTGAACCATGTGAAAAGCTAAAGATGAAATTGTTTCAGTCTTTGTAGCAAACACTCTGTTCTATTTACAGTAACTACCTAAAGATGAAATTGTCTACAGTATCACACTATGCTCTATTTTATATCCTCTATTACATGCCAGATAGTAGCCTCATAAGTCACAGACCATAATCCAGCTGTGCCAAATGACTGCATTATATCCCACCATAGAAAAGGACCGGGGCACACAGGCTTTTAGGTATTAATTACCTAGAGCAACTCTACAGTAATGCCACGAATGCAACAAACATGCCATATGTGCATGCGTGGCATGTGTGTAGGTGCAGCATGCACCCAACACCTGTCGACCCATGGGAAAAAACCCATGGGTGGACAGGTTCAGGTTTTCCATGGGTCAGGTGCAGGTCACCCACATTTGACCCATGGGTGACCCGTGCCATTCCCTACCTGGAACAGGTTCTGCAGGGGTTCAATAGGCTCGGTCCAGTCTGAGCTGGAGGAGGGGATGGAGATAGATGAACTGAAGAGTGACAGGGAGCAAGAGGAGGATAAGGGGAAGGAGAAAGAAAAGGAGAAGGAGAATGAGAACAGGATAATATAGATGAAACTCTGAGGGAATCAGAGTGATTTTGTATATTTTTATTATTATTATTATTTTTGAATAAACTTTGGTTGAAACCAAATAAACCAAACCAAAAAAGAAATAAGAGAGAAACAGAAGGACATAAGAGAGAAAAGAAACAAGTGAGATGTACTGAGGTTTTTGGGAGTCTCAGTTGGTGAAGTGACTTTAAACAGAAATAGAGGGAAATAGATGGACTGAAAATTGAGAAATAAAGAGATCTGTGATGGGTATTTGGGAGACATAACATGGAAACCTGTAACTAGATAGACCATTAATAGCTAATAAAAGAGACCATGCAAATGCAAAAGTATATGGAGAGCCATATTTGGCTCAATCTGTATGATAATAGGGAAATACTCCTGGGTACACATCTGTGGTGACTCAAATCCTGCCGGCATCGCTGGAAACGACTCCAGGTGGAGCACTCCAGAGAAAACTTTGGTATTATTGAGTCGATCATGCCCTGGATGATCTTGAAGCCGTCAGAGATTATGACTGAAACCATAGAGCTGGTTCGCTGGCTCGTTTCCTGGCTCGTGTTAGCCAAAGACCTTACTCTCTTTTATGACTAATGGAAAGCCGCTAATTGTGTGCGCTTACGAACATATATGTTAAACCAATTGAATTCATCATATAACTATAGTTTATCTATTTGAATTTACCAACTGGACAGCGATTTATCCGACGCTTAGACTTAAGGTTCGGTTTCGCTGTGGAGCACAATATTAGCACGAAGGTGTCGGATAACGCAACAAACATGCGCGGAACCCTCGTTTTCCCGTCTTGGTCCATTCTTCCAGGTTATCACCTTCTTCCGCTACCAGTATTCAAATATTCAACACCAAACACAAGAAGTTGTGTTGATTCGGTTAATCCATTTCAATTGACGTGTTCTGTATTCTACTCGCGACCCCGGAATCCTGGAACCATGTATCTACTCCTATAACCACACTCGATAGTGCCGTGCGTGTGCGTCTTCTTCTTCGTTGATACCATTCCTCAGAATCGAGCGTGGTTCCCGTGGCGCCCCCGGATAGCGTTTTCGCGAGATCTTGACAGGCTGCGCGACGCAGGTTGAGTAGTATACGCGCAGTGAAGATTGAATGTAGGACACGTTGCATACTGTGTGTTGTATTCAGTGGCCAGCGAAATTACGAGTAATGAAGGAAAACATGTGGAACGAACAAGATGAGAGAGGGACCTGGTTTTTTCTACAAGGAGAACAATAAGTAGACCATAGATCGATCAATTGGCCGTAGTCGTGACATACCCCTATTCCTAGAACAATCATATTCATAATGGAAAACCCTTCGTGACGTGAGTATCACTGCATGACACTGACCTTCTGAAAAGCTGAGACACACCAATCAAATATGCATAGTAAAGGACGCCTGCCAGAGGTGTCAACTTATATATTACGAGGGTAGTTAGGTCCCACCGTCTCGATAGAGGGTCACCACCAGACTAGAGCTACTGTGACGTACTGTAACAGGCCAAGTCACCGTTATTAACCTCACCACGAATGGTAAAAAGCTACTTGAAACGCACAATGTCGTACACCCTTGTATATGGTCAATCCTAACATAACTGGAAAAACACAATTACAGATCGAAGAGTGAAAGACCTCATAGACGAACCTGATTCGAAGAGCACAAGTATAAGATAATCAAGGAACAGGATACTGCCGGGAGATCTCGACATCCAACAGCTATTCGTCTTTGGGGATGGGCTCGGAGAAACTGAGGTGGAAATGAATAGTAAAGATCAGGTTTGTCGACAATTAGGGACATACATTGCACAGGCCGTAGTCCTACATATGCAATATAACCGCCTGGCATTGTCAAGATCACTATGAACAATAGGAGACATATGGCCACTCTGCTTTCTTGACCCCATATCGCCCAGGTGCGAAAGACGAGAGTTACTTTTTTGGTGTTATTTTGAGGAAGTTAGGTCATTCTACTTGCTTGAAGAGTGATTAATCGAGGGGGTTCACTTACATTCAGCGATGAAAAACCCGAATAGCATGAATACTGATGACAACCGGGTCCCAGTTAGTCCTTAATATATATGGTCGTTAATATAGGCGACACAAATGGCCTTACCGTCTGAAAGCCTGTAGAGAATAGTACATGTGCTAGGCTGTATTGTCTGAGGAGCAAAATGAGCTGGAAGGTACGAAATTAGGAAACAACACGTGTGTATATAGATGTATACACATACTATATAATAGCATAGCCCCGTCTATGAAGGGAGGATATTTTGTGGCAAAATACAGGACTTTGCCCAAATTCCAAGGCGTAGGCCAAATGTACTCGATTTCATCTCCCAGCGTCAAGAAATGCTCATACAGCTGTCCATAGGGGTTAATAATTTGTAAGATTCAGATATTCAACCCAAGCCAATGATCAGCGAATCACGCAATTCGAAGCTTTCGCATTATTACACACGTACCAACATTGCATAACTGGCCACTTTGATAATGTTTTCTCGTGTGTTAGAGCCTTTGGGAATACGTTTTAACATGACCACGTACTGGTCCAGAACTGTAAAGGCTGTTATTTCAGGCAAAGTACGGACGGGCCCAGTGCAGAGTGTGCAATCAAGTGGCACACACGACTCACCGACACTACAAAGTTGTCTTCAAGGGTAAGCAGGACATGTTGGGGGGTATATGAGCCTGCCGGTGGGCAACTACTGGCGATGCACAACTGGGGTGACATCAAAGACGGCATTACGAGCCAGTATCGTCAAGCACTGCCAAGAAGGAGGGACGTGGACATGGAATTCGTCTGTATCCGGTCGTGAGGACAGGACACTCTTAGTAGATAAGGGGCAAAGGACACTTTGATTATCAGCTGTGTCGGTTCTCGGGTGCAGGCTTAAACCGTGTTCATCCATCCTAATCCCGTGATGGCAAGCCTTCCGATTGGCCATCAGCAGCTCATCTACTAGAAACGATTCCCGTATACATTCCCGAATCCACAGAGTTGGGTATCCAGAGAACAACCCAAAATGTATAGTGCCGCATTAAAATCAGCATATCCCCTCTCTAGGGTGTGCCGTCAGCTCCATGCTGACTTTTGTTTGATTAAACCTTCTCAGGAAATTCCAAAGTTGACGAACGCATATTGGCCAGAGCCAGGCCCCACACCTCCTCTAGAGCTATATTATGTGAACCGTGGTGTTATAGCAGTCACCACCTTTAATACTCCTCGACGATGACCAATAGAAGGTTGCTGTCCTAGCAGACGAATCGGTAGAGATACTGTGGGGTGATGGGATTATGACTCATTGACACTTCGGGTAGGACGTATCTGTTGCTTGTCAATCAAGGATACTGGTGGGAGGAACCTCGACACCTTTGACCGACGTTTTTCCGAGCGCTGTGTTACTTTCAATTGACCTTCAATGATCTGGGCGAATTTGTTTAGTATAATTTGCCTGTCCCACCATCGATCACCTCTCGAGCAAGGTACTGTCGAAACTGGCTCCACCGCATTAGTTCAAATGACGAGATGTTACAGCTTATCCAGTCAAAACGGATGTGGCGCAGGGGCTGTGCTGACTAGTCTATTCCATTATAATTTAATTACATACAAGGTTTTAGCGATCTCACCCTCATCGATCTGTCTCGTTCAAAACCTCCAAATTACGGGTACAGTATAGTAGACCTCCTTGATACAGATTTCAGTTAAGCTCAATTTTAGCTTAAAATTTTGTAGATTAAATTTTAAAAAAATTATATAACAGCTGAAAAGTGTCTTGAGAACATTTTTGCTCTATATTATAGGGGCAAAAAACCTGTTGTTGCAGCAGAGTAAATTTTTTTGTGCAACAGGTCAAAATGTCACACAGATAGGTCCTTGATACAAGTGTGACACCTAATTCTCCGGGTGCGGAATTTGCAGCCCGTTGTCATTAGTCATCCATTTCTTCATCTCATTCTTCATTTTCCTCATTTTCATCTTCATTCAATTGTGGGGGGAGCTTTGGTTTGCAACCTCTTGTGGGTTTTTTTGGCCATGATCACTTTGGAACATTGTAATATGGCTTGGACTGGATGTTGATGTAGATGCAACCAGGTGGCTTTCTGATGGGTTTGGGTCAAAGGCCCCAATAATAACTCAGACAGGACTTGATTGGGGAAGGGGAAACTCTCCTTTAGTTGATGTAGCCATGCTTGGTTTCATTTGGGTAGGAGAAATTGCATCACAATTAAATGGGTATATGCCAGTGACATGAAATGCTGCTTGGACAGTTTCTTCATCAAAGGCCTGGTTATATGCCATTCCAAAAAGGTGAGTGAAGTCGTTTTTGCCTACTGGTCTTTGATTATCCTCCTCAAAGTTGGTTATGACTCATTTCCAGGTTTCCTTCATCTTTCCAAAGCAAACAACATCGAGACCCTGCAGAGCATGAGTGCAATGAGGTGGGTATCCAAGCACTATTATGTCATTTTCTCTGGCATAATCTAGAAATGCTGCAGAGTAATGGGAGCTATGGCCATCGAGGATGAGAACACGTTTGCAGCCACCAGCCTTCTCCTTTGTTTCTGGGTCAAAAAGCATAGTTAACCATTGAAAGGCAAGGTTGCCATCTGTCCATCCATTTTCAGAATGTGCAATACTAACAAAGAATTTAGTTTGCATCTAGACTTTTTGAAAAAAAGCTTACTGTGCTTCAGAAACATTATTATCATTCCATTTTTGCATCATCTTTTTTTCTTTATAGATAATCATTGGCTTTGTTGTTGTTCCATCTGCGCAAATAGTTATAATTGCTGTAATATTTTCTCGATCTGTGCCTCCTTGCTTATGTTGAGTCTTTGTTCCTCGGGCTCCTACCACCTTTTCCTTTCCTCCTTACACTGTTGGAAACCCACTTTCATCCATTCCATAGATATCTTCTGGCTGTATTCCTAGTTTGACAACAAATTCCTCTACAATGTCGAACCATGATTTTAGTGCACCAGGGTTCAACAACGATTTAGCTTGCTGTGTGTTAAGAGGTTTACTCCAGTATGTTTGTAACTCCTCATGATGACGCCCAAGGAAATTAAAGACCCACTTCTTTCCAACTGAGTATTGAAGTCCACTCCAAATTCATGAGCAACTTCTCGCAATGATTTCTTTGTTGAATAACCTGCCTGCCCCTCTTTGTACACTCTTGACATTCTCTGATAGACTCCTGTTTGGCATTGTGCTTCTTTTCACGTGGAGTTTATGTGTTGTTGATGATGAGAAGAGATGGGAACGTGCTTATGTATTGTTAAATGTCGCGTGTCACACTTTGGTAGCCCCAATATCTTTGTGGTCAGATTAAGGTCAATTTAGGTCAAATCCCACTTGGATTTTTTGTAATTAGCAATAGGAGATGCATAGCTTCCTTAATGTGAACACTCTATGACAAAATATCTCAGAAAAATTGAGCAATCACTGATTTAAGATTGTATGTTATCAAAATTGAGTAAATTTAAATGAAAAAAAATTCCTCCTGAATGCAATTCTTCTCCCTCCCTTGTGTGGTTTGGCTTAGATGTTGCTTATATATAGTAGATTCTATGTGCAAAACCCTGTATTACTGGAATGAGAATTGACCTTGGAAAATCAATTTGTATCAAGGAGGTATCCTGTATCAAGGAGGTCTACTATACTGTAGTAAATTTTTTGAGGGAGAATGTGTAAGGGAATGGACAGGGAATGAGAGAATAGTAGGGGGTGGAGGGGATAGGGTGAGAGGGATGGTCCAGATGATGAACCGGATGTACCAAGCTGAGACCGCGTGGTAGTGAGGGATGATATAGGTAAGGGTCAGTCAGTATTACCAAGTGAACCAGAGCTTGGTATCGTGGACTTGACAGTATCCCCCCTCTAGTGGCTGAACCCATGAAGCCAGTAGGCGGAGTTTAAAATTAGAGTTCTGGGCGCCGGTGTGATGTCATGGATTGTTTGGAGAAGTTCCCAGGCTTCCTATCAGCTGTATCTGTACTCTCATCAAAGGATCAACAAATCAAAACCATGGGTGCCATAACTGACAACAAAAAGGAGCAACTCAAGCAAAACTGGCTCAAAAGACAGCATCAGCAGGAGAAACAGGTGGAACGGGAAGCGAAGGAGGCTGCCCAGGCCCAAAAGAAGGCAGATGAGGAAGCTGCCGAAGAGGCAAGAATAGAGGTGGAAAAGGCAAAGGAGGTTGCTAAGGAAGCATCCGAGACAGCAGCCTGAGCCATGGAAATCTCTTGCCTGGCCTGGGAAGCTGCTAAGGCAGCTGAGGAGAAACAGGCCTATTTGGCCCAGTGGATGAGAACTTAGGCTCCCAAAGAGAAGGGTGATGCGGAGGCCATCCAGAGTATGGAGGAGTGGAGCAAGACACTCAAAAATGAGGGTGTCAAGGCTATCGGGGATCCCAAAGATCCAGGAGTGCCGAAGAGGATAATGTGTAAGAGGGGTATGAATGTGGAAGTGGGGCCAAGTAGGAGAGGTAGGCTGAGGGGGGCCAAGGTACGTGGAGGTGTTTTATTCTATCCTCTTTTGCTGATTTTTATTTTACTAGCCCAAAAAGAGGCTGACCCAGGAGTGGTCTCCTTCCCTCTGTCCTCCTTGTGACCACTGCAAGGAATGCAGAGATGCTTGCTTGGTGAGGGATGTAGGGGTGGCGTGTGGGTGCTGCAATGTGTGCTGGGTCAAATGCAGCCTGGTGGCACCTCAGCAGTGCAAGGTGAGGAGTTGGGAAGAGGTGGAGTTGGAGAGTGAGAGTGAGGAGGAGCAGAGTGAGCGGGAGGAGACAGAAACGGAAGAAGAACGGCTGATGAAGAGGCCAAGGAGGGCCATCATGATGTGACCAAGCAAGCAGCTGGTAACCAAGTCCTTCACTCAGGTCAACACTCTCAGCATATTCCCAGGTCTCTCTTCTGTCCAAATCAGTGGCATGCATGGAACAGCAGGGCACAACATACGAGCATGTTGAAGCCTAGCCACCCCAAATGGTCTGCAGGACTTGACTGACTCCTTGGCTCTACTGAGTCATAACAGTATATTCAGAGTGTGTCAAGTCCACAATACCATGCTCTGATTTACTTGGCAGTACCGACCAACTGACCCTTACCCATATCATCCCTCACCAGTGTGTGGCCTCGGCTTGGGACATTTAGTTTATCATTTGGTTCATTATCCCTATCCCACCCTCCTATTCTTTATTATTCTTCCACTCCCTATCCTTCCCCTTGCCCATTTACCCTCGGGACATTCACTATTCCTTGTCACTCGGTCGCGGCCTTATTGTTTTATCCTCAGCCATGACCCTATTGTTTTATATTCGGTCACTTTCTATTGCCCTGATCCTGGAGACATTTCTATTGTCTTATTTTCATTGTTCTATTCTCATCCACATTCCTTATTCTATTTCTGATCATTGTGGACAATACCTCCACATGATTCTTCATACCTTATTGTTTTCCATTCCTTGTGCCACCCTGTTCCACATCTCACTTCTTAACCTATATAAGTAGTGAATGTATGTAGATGGTTCTTTGTTCTGGAAATCAACTAGGTTTACACCTTCTTGTCCTCCCTTCTCCTGTCTACAGTCCTTTACTCGGGCTGACACTCTCGGCACTCTCCCAGGTATCTCTTCTGTCCCAAATCAGTGGCATGCACAGAAAGTAGGGCGCAACGCATGAGCACGTTGAAGCCAAGCCACTACAACCGGCCTGCAGGACTTGGCCAATCCCCACCAGAATTGTGAAGCCAGCTCTATTTGTTATAGCCCATGCTTTCAACAACCCACACTAACCCCCACAACCACCTGCCTCTGTTCCGAGACCTTTCCGACCGAAAGGACGAAGGATTGTTTTCCGTAGTTCCCGTTCCCGACAAGTCCGACCGATAAACCACGTTCCCACCCCCGTTCCCGTCACGACCGAGACACCATCCCCGGGTCCGTTTCCGACCGAGGACTCAATACTTTGATAACCGACGCGCAGGACCATCGCATACCTCACTCCCTT
>QLPI01015751.1:0-10127 GCA_003314275.1 Chroogomphus rutilus | reverse complement strand
TGATCTGTGGTCTTAGAATAATTTTTTGTCGATGCTACCAGATCCTTGTGCGAAATGGTGAGCGTGACACTTGAGTCATGTGACCTTAGCAGAAACTGTTTGTCCGCTACCTTACCAACCAAACGACCCTTACCATTCAATCCCACACACTAGTGACAAGTCATTCCTCACTAGTACACAGTCTTGGCTCAATACATTCGGCACATTATATGGTTCATTCCCCTTATCTCACCCCCTCTAATCTTTATTATTCTTTCATTCCCCATCCTTTTCCTTACCCGTCTCCCTTCAGGACAATTGATATTCACTTATTATTCAGCCACAGCCCTATTGTTCTATGTTTGGCCACTTTCTATTGTTCTATTTTCATCCACTCTCCCATTATTTTATTCTCAGCCATATCTTATTATTCTATTCTCGCTTACTGTTAAATCCGCGTGTCGGCGCTTAGCTAGAGGCTTCCGGAAGGGTTTCCGGAGGGTTCCGAATGGTTTCCGAAGGGGGGGTTTGTACTCCAGGGATGGAGGGACTAAAGGTTGCGGGTTCAGGATCGGAATCGGAATGGGGACGGAAAGACGGGAAGCACCAGGGGTCTTAGGACTGTTCACGGTAGAGAGCGGTACGAGTGGTTCGAGGTCGCAAGGACTTGGCTTCAACTTATGTGTTGCGCCCTCCTCGATCGTCTGTCCCTAATTTCGGAAAGTCGGAAAGTTTACCGGAACTGAATCGGAAACTACGACACAGAATTAAGTCGATATTTGTACTAGCAAATAGTCCAGTCGACTGGTGACTTATATACATGTATCTAGTCTTTGTACTATCTTTTGCCGAGTAAGACAAGGGGGAAGAGAGTACAAGGGGGAAGAGAGTACAAGGGGCAATACAGAACAAAAAACAAGGGAGTGAGGTACGCGATGATCCTGCGCGTCGTTTATCAAAGGAGCGGAACCTTGGCCTTGGAATCTCAGAGGCTCGGGATTACAGAACTTCGGGCTAATACAATGGAATTTGCAGAAAGCAGTTGTTCAGGCTTTAAATGGTCGGAAAGGTCCCGGAAATGGTGCGGGTAGTTGTGAAGATTAGTGTGGGTTTATTGGGGGCATGGGCCATAACAGTATCCCTCCCTTAGGACTGAGCCCTCGAGGTCCTAGGCTTATTCATGTGGTTGTGAGGGCAACCCTCCGGACTTCTCTGGAGTTGTCTCGGAGAGGGCTGGGCAGGGGGAATCCAAAGGGGAAAGCAAATCTATACCTTGGAATCTGTAGATCCAACCTCCTGGTACTAGGTCTGGAGCTTGGGTGCTTATTCTGGGTTCTAATCACCATGCTAAACTCATTCCAGTCTCCCACCTGGTGGTTCCTAAAATTCCTGACCTTCGAAGTATTGTCCATATGGATTATCTGTTGGCCACACAGGAGGTCACGGATATCATGGATATCATGGGCACTGTGGAGATGGTGTGGTTGGTAGTGCAGACGATGGTGTGGATACTATGGGAGTCCTGCGAATAATAGAGTTTGGATGTTGCTTGGGTATGAAGGTTGAGGTATTCCTTTCCAGTCCTCGGATCCTTGTTTCCAATCTCAGAATCGGAGCAGAGTTTGAAATAGAGCTTCGGATTCGGATTTGGAATTTGGAAAGGGTTGTCCCCTGAACGGAGAAGGATGTGGGAATTTTCTAGGCGTTTTGGAATGTAATGGGTGTTTTTCAAGCACCTATAATCTGCTGCCTTATAAAAGGGGAGGCTCCATCTCTATGGGGTCCTTCCTGCTTTCCCCATGTTGAGTTACAGTCACAGAGAGTGCATTGGTTGAAAGAGGAAGTGGAGAAGAAGAGGGAGGAGGTCTAGAAAGCTGAGGGGGTCTGGAAAGCTGAGGGGGTCCAGAAGGCTGAGGGGGTCCAGAAGGCTGAGGGGGTCCAGAAGGCTGAGGAAGCCCTGAAACTGGCAGAGATCCACAGGATGGTGGAGGAAGTCTACAAGTTGGCGGAAGAACTAGTGGTTGAAGGGGGAAGAAGGAAAGAGGTGGAGGAAGATCGGAAAGTGGAGGAAAGGAGGGTTTATTGGGTGAGCCTAATCCTGCTGGACCCGATCTGGATCTGGAGGATCCTACGTAGTTTGGTGCATAAAGAGTGGAAAATGTTTGTTCATGGCTCAGCCTGTAGTCTTGTTCTGGAGTCGTGAGTGTCATGTAAGGTCATTATCTATGAAATGGTCGGGGGTCCATGTTGGTCAGGGTTTCCTGAGCGGAAACTTTTGGAGGGTCGGATTGAGCACTGAGTCGAAATCAATGCCAGATTTTCAGAGGGTCATAGTTGTTTCTAAGAAACAGGTCAAATTTCATGATTTCTGCGGTGTAAGTTTTCCATCTTTTCCGAGTTTGGACGAAAGATCCATGGTAGTCCTGCTGCCACTGGATGGGGTCACGGGTTGGCCTGGATTGGCCGTCTTATTGCCCATTTTAGGGGCCAAATACATATTCATGGGGGTCTTGAGCTTGTGACGATCAGGAGTGTGAGTACAAATATACTGTTAAATCCGCATGTCGGCGCTTAGCTAGAGGCTTCCGGAAGGGTTTCCGGAGGGTTCCGAATGGTTTCCGAAGGGGGGGTTTGTACTCCGGGGACAGAGGGACTAAAGGTTGCGGGTTCGGAATCGGAATGGGGAGGGAAAGACGGGAAGCACTGGGGGTCTTAGGACTGTTCACGGTAGAGAGCAGTATGAGTGGTTTGAGGTCGCAAGGACTTGGCTTCAACTTATGTGTTGTGCCCTCCTCGATTGTCTGTCCCTAATTTCGGAAAGTTGGAAAGTTTACCGGAACTGAATCGGAAACTACGACGCAGAATTAAGTCGATATTTGTACTAGCAAATAGTCCAGTTGACTGGTGACTTATATACATGTATCTAGTCTTTGTACTATCTTTTGCTGAGTAAGACAAGGAGGAAGAGAGTACAAGGGGCAATACAGAATAAAAAACAAGGGAGTGAGGTATGCGATGATCCTGCGCATCGTTTATCAAAGGAGCGGAACCTTGGCCTCGGAATCTCGGAGGCTCAGGATTATGGAACTTCAGGCTGATACAACGGAATTCGCAGAAAGCAGTTGTTCAGGCTTTAAATGGTCGGAAAGGTCCCGGAAATGGTGCGGGTAGTTGTGGGGATTAGTGTGGGTTTATTGGGGGCATGGGCCATAACACTTACATTCCTTATTCTATTCTTGATCATTGTGGACAATACTTTCACATGTTCTTCATACCTTATTATTCTCCATTTCTTATACCACCCTGACTCCACATCTCACTTCTTAACCTATATAAGTAGCGACTACATGTAGATAGTTCCTCATTCTGAGTATCAACTAGGATTATGCCTTCCTGCCCTCCCTTCTTCTGTCTAAAGTCCTTTACTCAGGCCAACACTCTCAGCACTCTCCTGGGTATCTCTTCTGTCCCAAATCAGTGGCATGCATGGAAAGTAGGGCATAATGCACAAGTATGTTGAAGCCAAGCCACTCCGACTGGCCTGCAGGACTTGGCCACTTCCCGCCAACATCGTGAAGTTGGCATTATTACTATAGTGCTTGGCCCATGCATCATTGGCATTCCTGATGCCTGACACAACCTCACTGAGATATAACCAAGAACCTTGCAACTTGCATTCTGAATAATAGGACAAGAACATTGAAGCCAAGAATATTGAAGCCTAGCTGTGATGTTCTGGCAACTCACTAGTACATTACAGAAATAAATAGGGACTTGTTTTTTCCCCTACACTTACAAAATCCAGCTGTCTTATTTCTTCACATCATGCAATCTACCTGCTTAAATGACAGTAGATAACTATCTCTCATAGTACCAATGTTTTGTAATTAGAGTGCACCATAAGTGCATGTACTTTGAGCACTATAATTGATTCTCTCTCTCTCTCTCTCTCTTCTCTCTCTCTCTAGGCAAGGGCCTTTTTCTTAAGCTTTGGCCTGGCAAGCACACTTAGTTTTCTGTAGTATGTTGAAGGTCAAACAGCTAGAAATCTGGAATTTTCTGTCCAAAGTCTGGAATGATTACATAATCATGTTTCTCTTTTGATGATGGTTTGTTCCAAAGCTACAAGAATATTCCCAATCGGAGCAGAATTGGTGTCACAATCAAAATATCTAACACTGTAGTGCTTTTCGAAGGGAGACCTCAAAGCAACCGATTTGGCCATAGGCAGTTTTCACTGTGCTTACCTATCTACACAGTATTTTGTCTATCGAGGGCTGATTAGTGAGGGAATAATAATGCTTCTATTATATGCGTAAAAATTCTTCTGAGTTAGGCGTGACTCCTCCCCCATCCAAGATCAACGACAAGGTTAATGCCTTGTGATCGCAAGTCGTATGTGCGTCGTAACAATGGAAGTTGGACCTTTTCCATAAGACTTTCGGCTTGTGTGACTGTAGATGACTCTTCTGGAGAGTCGGAAAGCGGCTGTCCGCCATTGAAAGGAAAAGATGAAAATGGCTGAAAATTTGGAAAGAACGAGAGGGGCCACCGCCGCCAGAATCCGAAGGTTCCACTTGACAAAGGTGCTCGAGGAGTCGACTCGTCCCCCCCTTCCTCATCCTCTTCTGACTGAGATCCATCGTTACCGGTCATTCGCAATACCCAAACCTTTGCCATTTTTTGGGTTTGTGAAGAAGGCTCGCCGGGATGTCCATGCACTGATTGTGATGGCATTTGAGTATCTTGTGCAATTAGCACGCGCTGAGACTTTGTAGCACTCAATGTGCGTGAAAGGCTTGTAAGTTGCCAGAGTGTCGTGTTATACGGATCAAAAAGATGCCCGCCCGACAGATCGCACCAACACCGGTCTGAAAGTGTCGTCAATCGTGGCGCAGGAAGGAGCTGGGATACTTGTATTGAGCTCTCATCTGATGAGGATGAGTTCGGAAGATATAGAAGAGGCGACGAAGAGACGTTGGTGAACGTAGCCTGGAGTAGAGAATGAGTGGGGACAGGCTGCCAATAGCATGAGGATGTGAATAGAGCTGTAAGCAGAATGATACAATAGAAACTAAATCAACCGCTTAAGTAAGAGAGACTCTGGAGGCAAGATAGTCTTACCATGGTCGTGCGTGGAGTGTGAGTGAGAAAAAGAACAGAAAAAGGAAATACGGAGAAGCGATGGGCAAAGGCAGCAACAGTAGCGGAAGAAACCAGCGCGTGCACCTAACAACAGAACTATTAGTCTAAGTTTACCATAGATTCAAGTTACTGACCACATTGAACGCTCTGTCAATTTGAAGACTAGAATCAAATGAAGAAAGTATTATCTCCGCTAGGCGCTCGAAACTTTCATATGCTAAGACGTTAAGACATACAAGTACTTTGCACATGGTTATTTACCCAAGTGAGTGATACTAGATTTTCGCAAGTTTTGCTGTGTCTATTTAAGACTATCTAATTGCTCTGGAATCTTGCTATCCCTATCTGAGCACAGAGGAACTCAAGGGTTGGCAGGCTCAGAAGCAGATTCCAACGGAGGCGGCCTCTCATCATCATCAGAGTCATCCCCTTCTGCATCAGCTGCGCCTTCATCATCCTCAAATCCAGGCATACCACCACCATTACTACCCATGCTTGCCATCATCTGTATACAGCGTGAATAACGCTGGAAAGCAATTGTCATGCACAAGCAATAAACAGACCTGTTCAAAGTCTGGACCCCCCATTCCTCCCATGCCTCCCATGCCTCCCATGCCTCCCATGCCTCCCATGCCTCCCATGCCTCCCATGCCTCCCATGCCGTCCATATCGTCATCTTTGACAACTTCGCCATCCTGCTCATCCTCATCCACCCACTGTTTCTCAGGTAATAAGCTAGTGGCGCCAAAAATTGATACATTGACATACCTTGCTGAAGTCTGTCCTGAGGAAGGGAAGTTTGACCTTGTCTTTGGTAAGTCGGGGCCAGTATTCGGCCTTTTTTTCCTTTTTGCGAAGTATAAGTGCCAGATGGCGAGTGGTCAGACGCTTTGAAGATTCCTGGAGAACATGGGAGGTTAAGATATCACAACATACGGAAAGTGTAACAAACCTCTGGTACAATTTCATCGAAAAAGTCCAACTTGAATGAGTATTCTCGTGTCCCCGAGCTGTGGCAGACATAAATAATATTCAAAACTAGAGACTGGCCTAGCACTCACCTTCCGGTATTAGCTTTGAAAAAGATTCCTGAGGGCTGTAGATCACACTCCAGAGTTGACTCAATGAGTTCCGGAAGGTTGACTGTCAAGTAAACAATGTTCTGCAGGTGAGAGGCAATATGGGGAGGTCGGATGAGAGAACAAGTCAGTTATCAAGACTGGAAACCTAAGAATCAATTGTAACCTTTGAATTTTCCGACTCTGAACTCCTCTGAGCCCACAAAACTTCAGGATGCGTACTGGTAGACATGATGGGAAAGGAAGATAAACAAAAAGCTTTCTATTTAAATCTCCGCTTTGAACTGTCTCGAACTTTCGCTCGAAACTTTCCATGACCCTTGATTACCACAGGTTCTGTCAAAGTGTTCGGCAAGTGTTTGCGACAATTGATGGTTTGCATTGGTTCTAGTAGGATTCCTTCATCTAGCTATTCAGCTGTCGAAAGCTAAAACTTATCTTGAGCATAACTGTAATTGTGGACACTAACGTTATATTTGCATTACACCAGTATTTGTTAGCTGTAGGATTAATATGGCATTGGCATGCAATTGAAGATTACAACTCACATGAGCAGTTATAAAGTGAGCCGAAACAGCTTCAAATGAATGTTATTAAAATAATTTATCGATGCGAAGACAAGAGACCCTTCACGTGCATCAGCACAAAATAAATGTGCATCAAAGGTCAGAGATCTTGGCTTTGAATGGTCAGGAACCCAACAGGTTTCAAGAACAACAATGCCAGTTATAAAAGCAAGTCCAGGAGAACCTGGGGGGTGCATGCTGCATGTGGTATGTTCATTCATACTATATACATATAATAAATATGTCAAGACCATTGAGAGTTGAAGAAGTTGAGCAAACATTCCAGAATCTTCAGTCAGGGACCAGATGTCAACCTGTCTTCAGGGTTATTTTATCAAGTGAGCTGTTTGATATGCAATACAACTGGATCTTCTAAGTGGGTTTATCGGTTGCATTGAAAAATGGTATAGGGTCTATGTACTATAGAAGCAAAGAATAATGTTATTGTACCTTATTATACCATTATGTAATATCTGCATTCTGAACCCATAATTAATGTTATGCCCATAACAGGAAGGCAGCATATACCTAGTCCAAGAAGGCCTCTGGATAGACAACAATTGAACATATTCAGTGCTGTCATTAGCAAGAGGATCTTAATTCTGCAAGACAATGTTATCTGAGAAAGATTAAAATAAAGTTGACCATGGGCAAATACAGGATTGCTATTGGGGATCTCTCAATGTAAGGATTACCTTGATAGCTAAGCACAAAACAATTCAAAAGATTAAAGTGCAAAAAAAAGCTCCCAAGCTCCCCACTTGTACATTAATTGGTTTTAACAATTAGCATTGGTTTGCTAACTATTCTGCCTATTTTCTATTTAAATCTTTGTCCTCTGACCTTTACAAACCCTTCTAGTGCTTTACAATGCATTCTAATACTTCCATTATCTCTAATTCAGTCTCTATTGTCTACAAACAAAGGTTTGACCTGAAATTCAAGCTCAACTCGCCAGATAATCAGACTGTGCACAGTAGTTTCAAGCCTTAGAGACAAGTTCTTGGTGTCTCTCTGGAAGCCAAATATTAGCTGTTAAATACATGTTACCAAGCCTTGTTCACTTGGTCAAACCAGCCAAATATACAATGTCTAATTCCACATACAAGTGATCAAGTCAAATCCTAAGTCACATGGTACATTGGTCTTGGCTTGGTGTATTCATTATATCCATTTGGTTCATCCCATCTTCTCTTCTTTTTGTTTTACTTATTCCTTTATGCTTTGCTTTGGTATGCTTTGGTTATGCCCAGTCATAACTGACCATTCTTCATATCTTGTCTTTATGTCCTTTTATTTTACATGCATTTCTTAATGCTGCCCTGTTGCATACTATAGTCATTCATCCCCATTCCTTTAACTATAATAGTAGCACATATCAGGCACCGGTAATGTTGATGATGCATGGGCCGAGTACTATTGCAGTAGTGCCAACTTCACGATGCTGGCGGGAGGTGGCCAAGTCCTGCAGGCTGGTTGGAGTGGCTTGGCTTCAACATACTCATATGTTGTGCCCTACTTTTGGTATGTGCCGCTGATTTGGGACAGAAGAGATACCCAGGAGAGTGCCGAGAGTGTCGGCCCAAGTAAAGGACTTTATACAGAGGAAGGGAGGGCAGGAAGGTGTAAACCTAGTTGATACTCAGACTGAGGAACTATGTACATGCATTTGCTACTATACAGTATAGTAGACTTCCTTGATACAGGATACCTCCTTGATACAAATTGATTTTCCAAGGTCTATTCTCATTCTATTGCTACAGGGTTTTGCACAAAGAATCTACTATATATATGCAACATTTAAGCCAAACCACATAAGGAAGGGAGAAGAATTGCATTCAGGAGGAATTTATTTTCATCTAAAATTTACTCAATTTTGATCCATACAATCTTAAATCAGTGATTGCTCAAATTTTCTGAAAGGTTTTGTGATAGAGTGTTCACATTAGGAAAGCTATTCATCTTCTATTGCTAGTTACAAAAACTCCAAGTGGGATTTGACCTAAATTGACCTTAATCTGACCACAAAGATATTGGGGCTACCAAAGCATGAAATGCAAAATGCTAATAATACAAAGAAATGGATGACTAATCACACCAGGCTGCAAATTCCACGCATGGAGAATTAGGTGTCATACTTGTATCAAGGACCTATACCTGTGACATTTTGACCTGTTCTGAAAAACAATTTACTCTGCCACAACAAAAGCTTTTTTGCCCCTATAATATAGAGCAAAAATGTTCTCAAGACACTTCTTAGCTGTAATATAATTTTTTTTAAATTTAATCTACAAAATTTTGACCTAAAATTGAGCTTGACTGAAATCTGTATCAAGGAAGTCTACTATACTGTATAGGTCAAGAGATGGAATGTGGAATAAGAGTGGCATGGAGAAAAGAACAAGGTATGGAGACCATGTGGAAGTATTGTCCACAATGATCTAGAATAGAACAATAAGATGTAGATGAGAATAGAACAATGAGATATGACCGAGTAGGAGTGTGAGTGAAAATAGAACAATAGAAAGTGGCCGAACATAAAACAATAGGGCCGTGACTGAATAATAAATGAATAGTGAATGTCTCGAGGGGAAATGGGTGAAGAGAATGATAGGGAATGAAAGAATAATAAGGAATAGAAGGGATGGGATGAGGAAATTGAACCAAATGATGAACCAAATGTACCAAGCTGAGACCATGTACTAGTGAGGAATGACTTGTACTGGTGTGTGAGATTAAACAGTAAGGGTCATTTGGTTAGTACTACTGAGTGAACTGGAGCTTGGTATTGTGGGCTTGACAGCACATCATTATATATATATTCTCTGTTCTGAAGATCAACTAAGACTCATACATCTCTGCTTTCTCTAAGTCCATTGTCCATATTTGGTACTGACAATCTGGGTCCTCTCCTAAACACCCTCCAAAATTCAGTAGCACTTACAAATAAGAGGGCACAATGCAAGAGTATGTTAAAGCCAAGCCATGTATGCTCAGCTCGTTAGACTGAGCTGAACCTTGTCAGCATCATGTTTAAGGGCGCTGTTATACTAGTGCCTGAGATCACATGACATTAGCATCATTCAGGGCTTAACATTAGCCTGAGACACTCCCTGTCTCATACAAATATTGGGGTAATACTCTCAGATATCCATATACTGCCTCTGCTCTGAATGATATGAATATAGCCTAAAGGGCCTATTTATTGGTAAATAAGGAAAAGTTGTCAGGAATAGATCTAGGAACTTCTACAAGCTTCTAGCACCTTCTATCATCTTCTGTAAAATTCTACCAGTTAAGGTAGCGGACAAACGGTTTCCGCTAAGGTCACGTGACTCAAGTGTCACGCTCGCCATTT
>QLPI01015731.1:0-11235 GCA_003314275.1 Chroogomphus rutilus | reverse complement strand
GCTGTTTGCTAGCGTAGTGATGGCTTTGGCGAGATTGGTCATGCTTCCCAGTGGTACGGGGGTGCTCTTCGAGAGTGGTGCCCGTAGAAAGAGGGGTCTGGCACATGCTCGTAAGAACCTTGTTCGTGTCTTATTCTTCATGACGATCAGGAGTGTGAGTACGAATATACTGTTAAGTCCACGTGTCAGGCGCTTAGCTAGTACTTCCGAAGCGGTTATCCGGGCTAGCGCAAAGGTCCGTATCGGGGCCGAGGATCAGGACGGAAGTCGGACGGACTACGGATGGGGACGGAGGTGCCGGGAACTTAGGGTAGGTCGGAATAGTTCAATCCGGTCACTGAGGTGTTCGAGGTCGAAGGGACTTGGCTTCAACTTATGTGTTGCGCCCTCCTCGATCATCTGTCCCTAATTTCGGAAAAGGAGGCGGGAGTTTACCGGAAATGAATCGGAAACTGGTAGGAGACTAAATCGATATTCGTACTAGCGAACAGTCTAGTCGACTGGAAGACTATATACAAGTGACTGTCCTTGTACTATCTTTGACGGTCATAAAACAAGGGGAAGGGGAGTACAAGGGGTTAGTGGTGAGGAAGAACAAGGGTGTAAGGTACGCGATAAATTAGCGCGTCGGTTATTAAGATGCGGAAATAGGTTGCGGGAATCGGGATCGGATTAGTGGTGGTTCGGACGGATGTTACGGGAACGGGAACGGGAACGGGAACAGGAACGGGAACGGGAACGGGAACGGGAACAGGAACGGGAACGGGAACGGGAACGGGTCCATGCTTCGATGGTCAGGGAGGATTCGGAAATGGGGGTGGGTGATTGTGGGGGTTGGTGTGGGTTTGTTGGAGGCATGGGGCGTAACACAACCCAAGGCACTGTTAGAGAACAGGGGATGATCCCTTGAAAGTCTGGACACTTCCCAATTGGTTCAATGTGTAGGAATCCAAACCTCTCCTCCAAGGAAAAATCCAACTTAAAATCAGTTTTATCTGGACTACCAAAAAAATATTATAATGTTTGGCCGGCCATTTAAGAGTGAATTACCTTTAAGTAATTAACTCTTAAATCTTCAAGCTCTTCAAGCCCAAGGAAAGCCTCCAAAAACACTTATAATTTTTGCTTATTTTCTACTTGGACCCACAAGGACTCACAGCCAGGTGCCAAACAATCATACATGGAAAATGGTACCAAACTGCTGGTTCAAGCTCTCAAGACTCAATTGTACAACAAATTCCTGGGTTTATGTGATAATTATTACACATAAGGTCAGCCCAGAAGTACAACTCACATACTATTAATATTTCATGACTTGACCAGTCACAAGACTACCAGTTGTGGGAATATAACTCATTAGTGACTCGTATAGTGACTCATAGGGTGACTTGTAACTGCCACAGGCTTCTAGGACTTTCCATTCCTTTCCACACCCTTTCACTAATTTCAGGAAAGTCTTGCCTTATTGGGGAGTTATATAATCAGCTTAGAATTAGTATATATAGAGACTAGTTCTGTAGCATAACGAAAATCAATCTTACTCTTATCCATAATCCACCAGAATATCTAGTGCAACTAGCACTCTTATATAAGTTGGTCCAAAGACCACTTAGGTACATTGGTCTGAAGACCAGTTGTCACCCTTTCTGTCAAGAGGTCCGAAGACCAATTGGCAAACAAGAGGTTCATTCTGAAGAGTGAAGCTCACTGTCAAGTACACATACCGAGACCCATCCACTCGGCAATGCCAACTGAGCAACCATCCTATATCCATGGCCAAGTATCCACGCTGCATGCATAATACTTGGTACACCGGTCTCGGCTTGGTACATCCACCATCCACACTCCTTGTCCTCACCCTTCGGTCCGTCTTGCCTCGGGACTTCCTGTCCTTATATTATCCTCATGTAGCTGTTATGCACAGTAGCTAAATACAGACGGACTCAGTGAATGGACAGTTCACTGAGATATACTATTACTATACCTAAATACAGATGGACTACAACATAATCAGCGTCGTTGTATTTAGGCATGCAAATGGAATACGCACCTCAGTGAACAGACGGTTCACTGAGGAGCTACTTTCTAGTGATCAATACATATATATGGTCCCGGTTGTATATGACCCGGTCCCGGTCGAACATGACCGGGGCCTCCATTCAGTACAGCATTTGGTGCTTACATGTCTCTGTTCCAACACCCCCCCTTAAGCAGAACGCATCCCAACCATCGCGTTCAGGTGTAGCACTTTATGTCGGGGGAGGGCCTTCGTAAACATATCCGCCGCCATATCGTCCGTCGGTATGTAGTCGACGTGAATCAGTCTTTCGTGTACAGCTTGACACATAAAATGGTAGCGGATATCGATATGTTTCGTCCAAGGATGGTACTCATCGTTCTTGGTAATGGAAATTGCGAAGATGTTGTCCAGATGGATGGTGATGGGTTCTCTGAGTGGTCAAGCAATTTCCGCGATGAACATTCGGATCCATAGCGCTTCCTTTGCAGCGTGAGTTGCAGCGATATACTCGGCTTCAGTAGTTGATAGTGCAATAATGGGTTGCTTTTTTGAGCTCCAGGAGACGGCCCCTCCGTCGATCGTGAACACGTATCCAGACACCGAGTGTCTGTGTTCCTGTGATGCCCAGTCCGTGTCCAAGAACACTTTGAGTCCATTCCGTGTACCTCCAATGACAAGGCAGGTATTTTTCGTTCCCTTGAGGTAGCGAAAGACTCTTTTAACCACTCCCCAATGCGCTCTCCCCAGGTTTTGCATGAATTGCGCCAGGAAAGAGACGGCAAAAGTGATGTCCGGGCACGTCCCTAGTGCCACGTACATGAGGGATCCGATAGCCTCTCTGTAGGGCACATTTCGCATCTTGTCAAACTGGCGAGGGGTGGAAGGGGATTGGGACAATGACAGTTTGTGGTGGGGGTCAAGTGGTGTGCTGAGCGGATTAGCGTCCTGTAAATTGAACCTTTCGAGTATTTTCTCGATGTACACGCATTGCAAAAACAAGATTGTACGCATTTCACGGTTCCGCTTCACCTCTATTCCCAATAGCCAGCTCAAATCCCCGAGGTCCTTAATTTTGAGAACGGTGCGCAATTCGTTCTTGAATGCGCAGATCACGAGCTTGGAGTTGCCAGCCATGGTGAGGTCATCGACGTCTACAGCAATGATGAGAGCGTCCCGGCCGGCATATCTATGGAATACAGCATGTTCGACTTCGCAACGTGTGAATCCAAACCTGTACATAATGCCACAGAGCATATTGTACCATTCCCTTCCCGACTGTTTAAGGCCGTAGATCGCGTGGTTGAGACGGCAAACGTGACGTTCTTGTCCAGGGGCTTCATAGCCTTTGGCTTGGCACATGTAGACCATCTCGGTAATCGGGGCATTGAGGTATGCACCATCGATGTCGGTATGTTTGAGTTCCCAGTCGTTCCTGACTGCTATTGCGGCAATTATACGAATGGTGGAAAGTTTGGCAGTGGGAGAAAACATCTTGTTGTAGTCTATCCCTTCTGTTTGGGAAAAGCCTTGCACAACGAGCCTGGTCTTGTGGGCTACAATGTTACCGTTTGCATCGTGTTTGTAGCGGAAAACAAGTCTGCTGCCAACGATGTTGGCGCCATCCGGGGGTTCTACGAGGTCCCACGTATGCAGCGTTGCATGCTGGTCCAGCTCCTGCTTGATAGACGCATCCCATGCCGGCCAGTCTGAGCATGAACATGCGTTGTCCAGGCTAACCAGGTTGACTCCCACGCTCTGGGCAGCCACTGCCATCGTGTGTTCCAGCGAGCGGTGCGTCGCTCATTCATCTGCCGCGCTGACCTCCTCCATTTCCTCCAGGACCGCTAAGGCGACATTCCCGGTGGGGGCAGGCAGCCCCTTTGGATATATGGGGGCGTTTGCATGACCGGTGCTGCTGCCAGTGCCGTCGGCGATCCCGTGCACATACGTGGATGGCTTCCGTGTGTGGTGACCCCTGCCAAGTGGGTCTGCATCCACGTCTGCATCCTCGAAACCTTTGAGCGGATCGATGCGCACGTGACCTGGTGGGTCTGGTGGTAGTGGGGGTGGTCCTTGGCCATGATGGGTGCCACTGCTGCCGCCAACACCAACGCCTTTGCTGCCATTGCCATGGCCATGAGGAGTGCCGCCGATGGCTCTACTGCCGTGGGTGATCAACCCCCCCTCAGTTAGTGCATCGGCAGGCATGACCAGGACCGGACATCGAACATCACATTGTGTTCGACGGTGATGCGACACTTTCCGGGCCAGTAAACCCTATGGCCCTTGCTCTCGTCGCTGTACCCCATCCATCTCCCCTCATCTGCCTTGGAATCGAGTTTGCCGGCGCGCTCCTTCAGCACAAAAACCTTTGTGCCCCACTCAGGTAGGTCAGTTAGGTCGGGCTTCACGCCATGCACAAGCTCATACGGGGTTTTGCCGTCGAGCGCATGTGTGGAGGTTCAATTTTTGAGCCATACCGCGTGTTAGACTGACTTGGTCCACAGGAACTTTGGTAGGCCGGCCGTCAGGAGCATAGCCCGAGCGTGTTCCAATAGCGTTCTATTCAGGCGCTCTGACACGCCATTTTCCTGCAGCGTGTCGTGTACGGTAAGACTCCGTACAGTTCCTTTCGATTTTAGGTACGCCGTGAATTCTTGTGAGAGATATTCTCCCCTGCGGTCGGTTTGCAGGCACTTCAACTTCACGCCGTGCTGGGTTTCGACCCATGCCTCATACTGCTTATAGCAGTTAAAGGCCTCCCCTTTCCTTGCCATCGGAATCAGGTAAGTCCACCTATTGTGGTCATCGGTGAAGCTAATGAAATACTCTTTTCCATTGTAGCTCTGGGGGTTCGCCGGCCCCCACACATCCAAATGGACCTTTTCGCCGATTTTCACGGCCCGCGGTCCCTCTTGCGTTTGTGGGACCGGCTTCCTGGTCGGTTTTGCTTGCGTGCAGGCTGTGCAAAAACTTGGCTCACTCGACATGTCAAGGTCAAGGCCGGTTATGGTACCATCCTGGACGAGCTTCCGGGCGGTCTGTGGGGATATGTGGCCCATACGCCAATGTAACTCATCTGCGGTGAGTTGTTTTCGTGCTATGTTTGCCGGTGCTGCCACAGACTTATGCTCTACCTTGTAGAGCCCATTTGAGAGCAGGACCTGCCCAAGCAGCGTCCCTCGCTTATCGTGAATCATGCACTTTTGGTCCTTCAATAGGACCGAGTACCCTGCGGCATCGCAGCACGTCAACGAAATCAATGTGAACGCTAGATTGGGGCAATACAACATGTCTTTCAATGTGATGTGTGTTGTAGTTTTTCCGTTTGGGATTCCGATTTTCATGCTGCCTATCCCGACAGCTTTAAACACGGTTTTGTCGGCAGCATTGATTGCACGCGGCGTGATTTCCTTGAAGGTGACGAACCGGTGCCTGTCTGGTGAAATGTGCCCTGATGCACCCGAGTCATAGACGTTGACTTCTCGTCCCATCAGTGCACTCATTCCCAGTGCAAGCGTAGGCCCAGCGAATGTCGTTGTGAAGGCAAAATCTTCGCCTTCCATTACCACGTTCGCTGAACTGCCTGCCTTCATGTCTTCATCCCTTTTATCTTTCTTTTTGGCTTTAGAGTGGCAGTCCACTCTCTTATGCCCCTTTTTCCCACAATTCCAACATTCCATGTTGGTTTTCATGGTATTGGAGGTGCCCTTGTGTCCCTGTGACTTCCCGCGCCCTTTTGCTGCAGTGAGAGCAGAGAGCCTTTGAATGATTGGCTGGTTGAGGAAACACTGAAGTTTGGTGGAGGTTCTGTGATGGTGTGGGGTTGTATACTGTGGGAAGGACCCAGATATACTGTCAAAATTGATGGGAGGATGGATGGGGAGTTGTACAGACATATTTTGGATGAAGATCTTCCAGCTAGCCTGGAGTATTGTTAAGTCCGCGTGTCAGGCGCTTAGCTAGTACTTCCGAAGGGGTTTTCCGGGCTAGTGCGAGGGTCCATAACGGGGCCGAGGACCGAGACCGGGGTCGGACGGACTACGGGCGGGGACGGAGGCGCCGGAAGTTTAGGGTAGGTCGCGGAAGAGATCAATCCGGTCACTGAGGTGTTCGAGGTCGAAGGGACTTGGCTTCAACTTATGTGTTGCGCCCTCCTCGATCGTCTGTCCCTAATTTCGGAGAGGAGAAGGAGATTCACCGGAGTGAGCTGGAACTGGGTGGACTAAGATGATATTCGTACTAGCGAACAGTCTAGTCGACTGGGAGACTATATACATGCGACTGTCTTGTACTATCTTTTGCCGGTAATAAAACAAGGGAAAGGAAAGTACAAGGGGGTCAATATAAAAGAGAGAACAAGGGAGCGAGGTACGCGATAGTCCTGCGCGTCGGTTATCAAAGTATTGAGTCTCGGTCGGGGACGGACTCGGAGGTGGTGTCTCGGTCGCGACGGGATCGGAAGCGGACAGTGGACTCTGGGTCGGACTTGTCGGGAACGGAGATTACGGAAACAGTCCTTCGTCCTTCGGTCGGAAAGGTCTCGGAATAAGGAGGGGTGGTTGTGGGGGTTGTTGGAGGTATGGGCTGTAACAAGTATTATGGTAAAGATTCAACTGACATCATTTTCCAACAGGATAATAACCCCAAGCATACATGCAAGAAGGCCACCCAATGGTTTTCTGACCATGGTTATGAGGTCATGAAGTGGCCAGCTCAGTCTCCTGACCTGAATCCCATTGAACACCTCTGGAATATTGTCAAAACACACCTTTCTGACTATGAAAACCCCCCTAATGGAGTGCATGAGTTGTGGAAGAGGGTTCAGGTGGAATGGAACAAGATAGAGCCTGAGGTATGTCAGAAGTTAATTGAGAGTATGCCTAGGAGGGTGCAGGCTGTGATGAGGGCAAATGGGGGTTATACCAAATACTAATATATACCATTTTTTGATGAAAAAAATAGAGGGGATGAACCCATTCACATGTTTAATTATTTTAAATAATTAAGATCTTGGCCAATATTGAGAATTACATAATCATCCTGGTGAGTGACCTCAAGCAAAGATACAGGGTTATCATGATAAATTATATCAGATTTGGTGCTTATCTGATCATTGCATTATTTGCTATACAATAAAAGTGTTCACAACATGTGAACGGTTTTGTCCTCTAATGTAAATGGCCAGCCAAAAGTTATTATATTTTTGGTAGTCAATTCAAGACTGATTTGATGAGTGATTTTCTGAGTAAGAGAGGTTTGGATTCTAATATGCTGATCCAGCTCAGTGGTCCTTCTAAGGCCTAATGGAGAATTTCCCTTCCCTAACAGCTGACCTTTATGTAATAGCCATTATATATGCCCAGGAATTTGTTGTACAATATGGACTGAGAACCTGACTGAGTGTCAGGGTTCAGGTATGTTATGACCCATGCTCCCAATAAACCCACACTAACCCCCACAACCACCCGCCTCTGTTCCGAGACCTTTCCGACCGAAAAGACGAAGAATTGTTTTCCGTAGTTCTCATTCCTGACAAGTCCGACCGAGAAACCGCGTTCCCGCTCCCGTTCCCGTCACGAGACACCATCCCCGAGTCTGTATCCGACCGAGGACTCAATACTTTGATAACCGACGCGCAGGACCATCGTGTACCTCACTCCCTTGTTTTCTCTTTTATATTGACCCCTTGTACTCCCTTCCCTCCTTGTTTTATGACCGGCAAAGATAGTACAAGGATAGTCGCATGTATATAGTCTGCCAGTCAACTGGACTATTCGCTAGTACGAATATCGACTTAGTCTACCACCTAGTTTCCGATTCATTTCTGGTAAACTCCCGTCTCCTTTCTGAAATTAGGGACAGACGATCGAGGAGGGCGCAACACATAAGTTGAAGCCAAGTCCCTTCGACCTCGAACACCTCAGTGACCGGATCGAACCAATCCGCGACCGACCCTAAGTTCCCAGCACTTCCGCCCCCGTCCGTAGTCCGTCCGACTACCGTCTTCGGTCCTCGGCCCCATTATGGACCCCACACTAACCCGGATAAGTCCTTTCGGAAGTACTAGCTAAGCGCCTGACACGCGGACTTAACAAGGTACTGACAGACTTTGGTACTGCCGAGGGTACTGTTGAAAGGTCGGGCAGACTATGGCCAAGTCCTGCAGGCCAAGGGTAGTGGCGTTGGCTTCAACATACTCGTGCGTTGTGCCCTACTTGCCATGCATGCCACCGATTTGCAACAGACAGGTACTCGGGAGGATGCTGCTGATGCCAGCCCGAGTCGAGGACTTGAACAGAGGGGAAGAAAGTAGAAGGGCCTAAGCCTAGTCGATACCCAGAATGAGGAAATATGTACATGCATGTCCTACTTATATAGGTTAAGAAGCGACATGTGGAATAAGGAATGTGGAACAACAAGGTATGCAGAGCATGTGGTTATTGTCCACAATGAGTAAAATTAGAACAAGGAATGTAAACCAGGATAAAACAATAAACAATATTTTTTTTTTAGTCCGGATTCCTGTTCCTGTTAACGAGAGGGTGCGGACGATGTGTGTGGAGGATGATTGTGGGGATGACTGGATAGGTTATCTGATCAGGTTTAAACCTGTCAACAAGCTGATTGTTTCGATGGTACAATGGAGGGCAGGATTCATATATCTACAACACACAGTTGATAAATGGAAGAAGGAGTATGCTCATAATAATGACGTCTGTTACCGCGACCGCGATCAAGGGAAACTTGGTCAAGGATGCAATGAGAGATGGTCAAGTCGATGCTGGAATTCCCAGTGTTTATTATGTTATAGCAATCGTCGGAAAAAAATATGTATATTGCCTGTTAAAGCCAGAATGACCGGGCAGTTTTCCACATGTTTCATGCACTGATTCCTAAATGTATAATGGAGAAAGAACATCCCGGCTGTCGGCTTCTGGCTCGGGCGAGATAGACTACAAATAAAATGAACAAATAAAACCAGCAATAATTATAGGAAAAGAAAGGTATGAACGACCAAAGCTGGTGGGAGGAGAGAAAAACCCGATTTCTTTTCTCGCCATCGGCCTTCTGTAGTACTTGCAGTTCAAAGGTATCTGCACAGTATTCTTTCCTGTATCTCCCGTTCACCTCACTTTTTGTATTTTGTATTTATTTTGTTCATTTGTTTCTACCTTGCTTCTGAGCATCTTACAGGACACGCGGGTACAAGCTGACATCTTGACATTTGACACTTGACATTTGACGTGTGACGTTTGACATTTGACATTTGACATTTGAGACGATTTACCTCTCTCTACGCGTGTTTTCAGAAATTCCGAACTGGTTTGTCTTTGTACTATAATATGAAAACCCAATTCGACATACACTTAGAATGGATGAGCAGAAAAAAACCTTGCCAAAAGAGGAGCTTGCCTGTTTCTGACTTAATTAATATACTCATTAATCATTTTTTACCTTGTTTAATATCTGAGATATTTGACGATTTGACGATTCACCCATGCTCCTATAGATTCCTTGTGACTGGTCAAGAATGCCGAACTGGCATCCCGGTGACGCGGCGGCCAATTCGGGATACTTGTAAAGACACCAAAGAAACTCTAGCTTAAAATTGTCTGATCATCGTCTGCAAACCGGGTTTTTTTCTTGCTTTTGCTGTAATATTTCGGTCAATTGTGTTTAATTAGCTCCTAAAACAGCCTCTCGAAGAGGCCGAGAATATGCAGATGAGGAATAACATCGTGTGGTAACATCTTGGCAAGCGTTGGTGTTGCTGCGATGCTGGAAAGAACAGAGTTCTGGTCTGAGACTATATACTTATCTATTAGCTTGGTTGTATTTATTGGAAGGCAGTGCTGCTTGCAGGACTGCGCACCGGGTATGGAACCATTGTTCTTACCCTCTATTGTATTTATCTCTATTGTATTTGTGCCACACTCCTATAGTATAAATACCATGTAGTTAGCTCAGTCTTCCCTCAGTCGAGTTACAACTACACGACTGAGGTGAGACACTTATCTGAACCCTTACTATACTTGTACTCATGCATATCTAGTCTTTATTCTCTAGGTAGTGTTAATATCAGTCGAGTTACAACTACACGACTGAGTCTTTATTCTCTAGATTACAACAGGTTATGGGCTACCCGTCCACGCTTTGAAAAGAAAAAAAGAACAAACAGATTCTACAGCGCGGAGAAATTGTCAATTATGACAGAGATTAAACTGACACCCAAGAATGTCGGCATACTTACTGCCGACGGATGGCCCATGTGGTCTAGGAAGTGCAAATCAGTACTCAGAGGCTATGGCCTCTGGACCTACATTGAGGGCCACAACAACAAACCCCCAACCGACCCAACAAAGACAGGAGATTGGAATGACATGAATGACCATATCGTTGGAGCACTCTGCCAAGTAGTCGAGAACTCTCTGGCTCAAGAAATAGAAAACCTAACCACAGCGGTTAAAGCCTGGGAACGACTGAAGAGCAAAACTTACCAGAGCGGTGCCATCTCAAAATTCAATGCACTACAAACTGCCATGCGTACACGTTTCACCACACCCGAGACTGTAAATGCCACTATTGCCGACATGAAGGATCTGATCGAAGTCATATATGATAAGACGGCTCCGACAAAAGAAGAAATGACGGTAACATTGTACTTACACGCAATGGCTGATGGAGATTTTGATTGGCTGCGCAAACTGCTGATCGGCAACATGACATCTCCTTCAATGAAGTTGACACCAGATGAGATCACTCGCCATCTCGAAATCGAAGCCCAGGAGGCAAGACACTGTGAATCCATCAAGGAAGGTGACAAACTACTTGCTGCTAAACAAAGGAAGTCAGGAAGGGCTGGGTCATCTGCGAAATGCACAAACTGTTTGCGCACCGGACATACCCTCGATAAATGTTGGGAAGAAGGGGGTGGTAGTGCCGGAAAAGCGCCAGATTGGTGGAAAAATCTGAAAGAAAAAAAGGGGAATCAAAAAGAAAAGAAGTCAAAGAAGGAACAGGCACATGCCGCAATCACTGAGGCCACTGATGACAGTGGATCTGAGTCATGCGCTCTACTCCATGATCATTTGACCGACCCCTATGACCGGAATATTGTGGCCATTGCATCCCCTACACCCTACCTTTTCAATTCAGGTGCAACGAGTCACTGCTCACCATACCGGGAAGATTTCTCCGACCTACGGACGATC
>QLPI01015721.1:0-13925 GCA_003314275.1 Chroogomphus rutilus | reverse complement strand
TTTGTCTTGGAGTCTAACATCAAGTATGCTCACTGATGGTGACTTGTTTCCGGTCTTGCCTTTTGACCCTCGACGAAGATATGGACCGTAAATTGTCGGGCGTTCTGATATTACACTCCTTGGGTTGAAAGCAGAGGTGGGGATATTGAGTTGGCTAGGTCCCCTGATAGAGGGGAGGCCTGCATCAGAGCCTGCGAAGGCAATGTGAATATAACTGGATCAATTATATGGCTGAGTCCAACTCTGCTATGATAATGCTAAACACAATCCCAGTCTTGGACACCTGTTAATATTGCTGTTATGGCCTGGAACATCATTCCCTGGGCAGAGCTGAGCATCCACCGTGGATTAACAGGGCAGTGGTGCACTCCAAATCAATCCCCTGGTGTTATGCTGCTTCTGACTTGCCTCAAACCGCAGTCTTGGCCAAAATTTAATGAAGCAAGCCTTGCAAGGTAAATTATGACTCACTCTACCTCTCATATTGATGGACATCCTGATGGAACAGTTACTGCAACACAGTTTGTGATGACGCCAAGGGGCTCATCGACTTCACCTTTCATCTAAATTTTCTTTGTTCATGGCATATTCGTCTGAAAACCAGCAGCAGCGCTGCCTTTCAAATTACATATGCACCACTATCCGTCGTCACTCATGGTTCCCATGAATAACTCTTACCCTTCCCTTGTTGTTATCATGTGTCATCTATTGTGTCCACCTTTTATCCCAACCAGCAGATTTCCATATACACCTCCCTTTCGGTGATGTGGCTTTCCTCTCTAAGAGCACGTTCCATCCATTCCAGGTAAACATCCATCTGCTCCATTTCTTGTTCAACTGACCTTGTAATGCTTCAAGGAACCTACAGTACCCATATGGTTTGTCGTACCTACGTATTGCATCGGCGACGATAGTTTCCCAGCTGGCAGAGTTGACATTTGTGTGCGTGTACAGCCTCGTGAGTAGTCTGGCGACACCAGATTTGATTCTCTCTCCTGAGTAATTCATATTTTTATAATGGTTGTGAACTTGGGTGTGTTATGGAGGCTATTGGGCGTAAAATATCTTGAGAAGTACGGCAAATTACATTCAGCCTGGAGAACCAAAAATACATCAGACCAGTGCTAATCACTGCAATAGACGCATTGCATTTGAAATTACGAGTCACGTCTCCATGCACAGAGTTGCCAGCTGGCATTTTGACGCTGGCATTGCCTTGGCATGCGAACGCAAGGTGCACACACCCACGTCCCTGCGTTCAACCCATCGACCCCACCATTGCCTAAGGTAGCTAAGGAGCACCATCATGTCGGAACTCTTGAACTCTAATCCACAATCTACTTCTTCGCTGGGGGGCATAAACCTTGACCTCAAAAATGTGGCAATGGGTAAGTGTGCTTATTGAGCAATAACTCAGACTCGAAGACCTGAGATGTTTTCTTTCATGTTACAGCGGCAAAGGGTGACGTGAATATATCGATTGCCAATAGTATGTGCAGTGACCACTTAGTGCATCTCACTTGCATCCTCACGCCTGTGTAGACCCTCCGGTCGATCTTTCAGGGTTGCTCAATCCTGCTAAACGGGCATCTTACAACACACGTAACGCCACTGAAGATATCGAATTTCCTGGGTGCATACCGAACACACGTGTAAGGATATTGGATGACCTCGAGAGATGGGTGCACGATGCTTCTGCTCCAAAGGTGTACTGGTTAAATGGGCAGCTCGGAACGGGAAAGACAAGCATCGCTCACACTCTCAGCCAGCGTTTGGATAAGAAGAAGATGCTTGGAGCCAGCTTTTTTTGTTCTCGCTCCAGCTCAGCATTAACTGATCCAACACGGATCATTCCTACAATTGCCAACATGCTTGCTCGATCTGACCCCAGGATCCAAACAGTGATGCATGATCTCCTGAAGAACTCACATGATGTGGCTGATCTCAACTCCATCTCTGACCAGTTCAGTTGCTGGTGATAGAGCCCATTAGGCTGGTCACGGAAAGCCAACATCTACTTGACAAAATTGTTGTTATAGATGCGTTGGACGAATGTTTGGATCCTAGGAGAGTCACACAGTTGATAAAGACGATCCTCGAAGGTTTGGTGGATGAACCTTTGAAGTTCTTCATTACAAGTCGACCCGAGTCCTGGATCACTGCGTCCTTCAATCACAGTCCTGCATCTTCTCTTCATGATTTCTCCCTTCATCAAGGGTCATTACTGGACGACGAACACACTGACATTGAAACGTATCTGAGATTCTCACTGTCCAATATCGCAACAAAGCACGGATATTCTCAGCCTAACCTTCCCTGGCCAACCGAACCCGAGATAAAGAATCTTGTTGACCAGTCAGATGGATTATTCATATACGCTGCTACTGCGGTGCGGTATATCGATGATACAAACGTAAATCCAAAGACTCGTATTCCTGAACTCACACGCTCGGCGTTGCCTCTCCCATCTCTGGACAGTTTCTACAATTTGATTATGGACAAGGCATTCAGGAATCTCCTGATTGACTCAGAAAAGATGGCCAGACAGGAATTGCTTGCCACAGTAGTCTGTGTTCAAAACCCCTTGTCGATCGCGGGGATTGCTTCCTTGTTGGAGAAGACACAGGATCAGGTTAAGATTGACCTATCTGGATTTCGGTCGGTAATCCATATTCCCTCTACCAATGATGGGCATGTCACCGTCTTTCATGCCTCTTTCCGTGAATTCATCGTCGATCCCAAGCGCTGCCTAGCGCACAGTGTAGATGAATTGGATGCGCACCATAAACTGGCCACCAACTGTCTTCAATGCATGAATAAGTCACTTCGTTATAATATTTGTGGCTTGGCTGAAGATAGAATTGGGATACTTCCACATGAAATCACCGATCCTGGCATTATTCCGGAGGCCCTCCCATACTCTTGCATGTATTGGACACTTCATCTTCTAGAAGTATTGTCCCCTGCAAATGCATCGACGATTCTCGACGGGGTGTCTGAATTCGCCGAAAACCACATATTGCACTGGTTTGAGTGCCTGAGTGCATTTGGCGAGCTAGAATCCGGTGTCAAGTCTCTTCGCCAGGCAAAAGAAGCGATATCAGTGAGTTTGCTCTTTGGAAATGAATGTTAGCTCACCAATCTTACAGAAATCTGGAACAAGCACAACAAGTACCGCTTGCTGTTCGATGATGCTCGTTGATCCCTCCAGATGGGATCTGAGTCTATAAACCACCATTGCCTCAATACCTATCGCTCGGCGCTGACATGGATTCCCGATCAATCCCTACTCCGACAGAAATATGCAACATCCTTATGTAGCGTTCCTCAAGCTAAAGTCGTCGTGGGACTGGTAGATTCATGGGGACTGACATCTGAGCATGTCATGCTACACCGTGCAGTCGTAACCTCTGTGAAGTTCTCTCGTCACGGCAGCCGAGTGGTATCTGGGTCCTGGGACAAGTCTGTTCGTATTTGGGACACGGCTACTGGAGAATTGGAACGCATGCTGGTGGGGCATTCAGATGTGGTGTGGTGTGTTGCCATCTCGCATGATGGGACACGGGTCGTATCTGGTTCGAATGACAAGGCAGTGCGCATCTGGGATGTAAAAACAGGAGGGACTGTGTGCACATACGAGGGACATTTGCATGCAGTGTTGTCTGCGGATTTCTCACCTGATGGGATGCGTATCATGTCTGGGTCGTGGAAGTCCATTCGGATCTGGAGTGTGGTTGCTGGGGAGACAGACAGGGAGCTAGAGGGGCATTCCGACTGGGTAGAATATGTGGGTTTCTCTCCTGATGGTACTCGTATCGTGTCTGGGTCGAGAGATATGACGGTGAGAATCTGGAAAGAAGCGAATGGAAAGATAGAGCGCATATTGGATGGTCATTCAGAGTGGGTGAATTCTGTCGCTTTCTCCTCCGACGGGTCACGTGTTGTGTCTGGTTCCTTTGACAACTCAGTCCGTATCTGGAATGCTACCAGCGGGGAGATTGAGCGCATACTGGAGGGATATCCAAGTCCGGTGTGGTCTGTGGCCTTCTCGCCTCGTGGGACACGAATCGTGGCTGGCTTCTTTGACTCTTCCATTGGCATCTGGAATGCGGGGACGGGAAGAATAGAGCACGTGCTGAAGGGCCATGCGAGTGAAGTGCGGTCTGTTGCATTCTCGCGTGAAGGGACACGCATCGTCTCTGGGTCGATGGATTCCTCTGTCCGGATTTAGAATGTGAAGCAATTTAAATCGAGTACAGCCTCACATGAAAGACCACGAAAATCATCTCGCCCTTTGAATGTGATTCCGGGGAAGACAGACCACCGAGCGATGGGGCATTCTAGCAGGGTGACGTCAGTGGCATTCTCGCCTGATGGTGCACGGGTCGTTTCTGCGTCAGAAGACAACACAATTTGTGTCTGGAATGCCAGCACCGGAGAGGTGGAGCGTGTCCTAGAGGGTCATGGGGATGCTGTTGCTTGTGTGGCCTTCTCCCCTGATGGGAAGCAAATCGCATCTGGTTCAGGCGACAAGGCAGTGAGGATATGGAGTGTGGCTATAGGCAGGTTAAGGCACACACTGACAGGCCATTCAGCTACGGTCTGGTGTGTTGCATTTTCACCTGACGGGACATGTGTGGTTTCTGGTTCAGTCGACCACTCTGTCCGGATTTGGAATACCAGGACAGTGAAGGTCGAGCGGGTACTTGAGGGACACTCAGAATCTGTGCGGTGTGTTGCTTTCTCCCCTGATGGTGCACATGTTTCGTCTAGCTCGTACGACTGCTCAGTCCGGATATGGAATGCGACTACCGGGATAACAGAGCATATACTCGAGGGACATCACTCTTGGGTGACATCCGTTGCCTTTTTACTTGATGGAACACAAGTCGTCTCGGGTGCGATAAATGAATCAGTTCATATCTGGAATCTCAGCACTGACCAATCGACTCGATTGTTGGAATCTGCATCCATCCCATTGCCAGACGGAAGCCGAGTCACCCATATCTTCCGAGGTGCATTCCAAATTGTCACCCCCGAGGAGCATCTTGTGTCCCTATCTTGGGATAAGGACTGGATTCTTACAGACCCTCCGTTCCCACCTTGCTACTTCCCCCCTGAGTTCCGTGGCTTTTCCCGGTATTCATTCTCTGACTCCAAAGCATGTTTTGGGTATCAATCAGGGCAGGTTGTTATTGTAGATCTTAATCCTGTTTGGCCCTAATTTACCTTCCAATGAATCATATAATGCTGAACAAATTTTACTGTTCTCCCAAATTTTATGCTTAACTTATCCATTATCACACACATTAACGAAGTGCATCTCTCTCAACATCAGCCCTCAATGTTCACCATGAATCCTCAGCTACCCAAAATTAGGATTACCTGTTCACCAGGACCTCAGGCAATGCGCATTGCCTGACCTCAACACCATTACACCTCTAATGTCTTCCAACACCTGAGCCACTCAACTTGATGTTGAACTTTCACCTGAACAATCATGCTAATATAATTGTGGGCCATCAAATTTGTCATCCTCTGCAAAATTCATAGCTGGAGACTCCAAGATTGCAATTCATGGTTTTGATATTCATCTAATTCACCAATAGTGGCCTTTTTACAATACGCTCAATCCTTCTTTCATTATCTAAACCTTCTGTGGAAAAATATGTATCATAATCCTTCTATCCCCAGAAATTTGTGCTATCAAGAATGTTTTATTTTAATCCCAGTCCTTGACACCTGTTAATATTGCTGTTATGGCCCGGAACATCATTCCTTCAGCCGAGCCGAGCATCCACCGTGGATTAATGGGGCACAGGTGCATTCCAAATCATTCCCCTGGTGTCATGCTGCTTATGACTTGTTTCAAATGGCCGTATTGGCACAAATTTAATGAAGCAAGCCTTGCAAGGTAAATGCTGACTGCTTCTACCTGTCATACTGATGTACATATGGATGGAACAGTTACTGGAACACAATTTGTGATGACGCCGAGGAGCTCATCAACTTTACGTTTCATCTAATTTTTCTTTGTTCATGGAATCATTCTCAGAAAACCAACTGCAGCGCTGCCTTTCAAATCACATCTGCACCACCATCCGTCATCACTCACAGTTCCTATGAATAGCTCTTTTCCTTCCCTTGCTGTTATCATGTGTGCTTTATTATGTCTACCTATTATTCCAACCAGCAGATTTCCATATACACCTCCCTTTTGATCATGTGGCTTTCCTCTCGAAGAGCACGTTCCATCCTGGACCATCCACTCCAGGTAAACATCCATCTGCTCCCTGTCTCCACCAACTGACCTTATAATTCTCCAAGGAACCTATAGTACCCATATGGTTTGTCATACCTGTAGATCGAGGGATATTAATGAGTTTTAATCTCGTCGAGAACTTGTTACATTCAGATCTATCTACTCGCTATATATATAGTTGTAGGATTCGAATATTATTAATTTATATACTAAGCCGGTACCTTTACTCCGTCATCCATGTCTAAGCCGGGTGTCGTTACACCCGGGTCCCATAGATCCGTTACGGCGGATCTTAGCCGCCGTCATCCGGTTCATGTGCGGCCAAATTGCCGTCATAATCTTCAACAGTACCTACATATTGCATCGGCGACGAGAGTTTCCCAGCTGGCAGAGTTGTCATTTGTGTGCTCTTCACAGCCTTGTTAGTAGTCTGGCGGCACCAGATTTGATTCTCTGTCCTGAGTAATTCATATTGTTATCATAATTGTGAACTTGGGTGTGTAATGGAGGCTATTGGGCGTAAAAAATCTTAAGAGGTACGGCAAATTACATTCAGCCTGGAGAACTAAAAATACATCAGACCAGTGCTAATCACTGCAATAGACGTGTTGCATTTGAAATTACGAGTCACACCACAGAGTTCTATTGGACAGCTGGCATTTTGATGCTGGCATTGCCTTGGCATGCAAACGTATCGTGCACACACCCACGTCTCTGCGTTCGACCCATCGATCCCACCATTGCCCAAGGTAGCTACGGAGCACCATCATGTCGGAACTTTTGAACTCCAATCCACAATCTACTTCACTGGGGGGCATAAACCTTGACCTCAAAAATGTCGCAATCAGTGGAGTGTGCTTGTTGAGGAATGACTCAGACTCCATGAGTTAAGACATTTCTTTTTCCATTGCAGCCGCCAAGGGTGACGTGAATATACCGATCACTAATAGTAAGTGAGGCAGTTGCATAAAACGGTTCACGTTTGTCCTCATATCTTCGTAGACCATCTAGTCGATGTTTTAGAACGCCTCAAACCACCCGAACGGGCATCTTATAAGACACGCAACGCCACCGAAGATGTCGAATTTCCCGGGTGCATGCAGAACACGCGTGTAAGGATATTGGAAGACCTCGAGAGATGGACGCACGATGCTTCAGCTGCAAAGGTGTACTGGCTAAATGGTCAGCTTGGAACCGGAAAGACAAGCATCGCTCACAGTATCAGCCAGCGTTTGGATCAGCAGAAGATCCTTGGAGCCAGCTTTTTTTGTTCTCGCTCAAGCTCAGCATTAACTGATGCAACACGGATCATTCCTGCAATTGCCAACATGCTTGCTCGATGTAACCCCGGGATCCGAACAGAGATGCACAATCTCTTGATGAACACACCTGATGTGGCCGATCTCAACTCCATATCTGACCAGTTCAAGTCACTGGTGATAGAGCCCATTAGGCTCGTCACAGAAAGCCAACATCTACTTGCCAATATTGTGGTTATAGATGCATTGGACGAGTGCTTGGAACCTAGGAGAGTAACACAGTTGATACAGATGATCCTTGATGGTATTGTGGATATGCCTCTGAAATTCTTCATTACAAGTCGACCCGAGTCCTGGATCACTTCGTCCTTCCATCACAGTCCTGCGTCTTTTTTTCAGGAATATTCACTTCATAAAGGATCATTACTGGATGATGAACATATCAATATTGAAACATACCTGAGAATTTCATTGTCCAATATCGCAACAAAGCATGGATATTCTCAGCACAACCTTCCCTGGCCAACCGAACCCGAGATAAAGAATCTTGTTGACCAGTCAGAGGGATTATTCATATACGCTGCTACCGCGGTGCGGTATATCGATGATACGAACGTAAATCCAAAGACTCGTATTACTGAACTCACACGCTCGGCATTGCCTCTCCCATCTCTGGACAGTTTGTACAATTTGATTATAGACGAAGCATCCAGGAATCTCCTGATTGATTCAGAAAAGATGGCAAGACAGGAATTGCTTGCCACAGTAGTCTGTGTTCAAAACCCATTGTCGATCGTGGGGATTGCTTCCTTGTTAGAGAAGACACAGGATCAGGTTGAGATTGACCTATCTGGATTTCGGTCAGTAATCCATATTCCGTCTATCAATGATGGACATGTCACCATCTTTCATGCCTCATTCCGTGAATTCATTGTCGATCCCAAGCGCTGCCTAGTGCACAGCATAGATGAATTGGATGCACACCATAAACTGGCCACCAACTGTCTTTGATGCATGAATAAGTCACTTCGTTATAATATTTGTAGCTTGGCTGAAGATAGAATTGGGATACTCCCGCATGAAATCACCGATCCTAGCATTATTCCAGAGGCTCTCAAATACTCCTCCATGTATTGGGCACTTCATCTTCTAGAAGGATTGTCCCCTGCAAATCCATCGACGATGCTCGACGGTGTGCCTGAATTCGCCGATAACCACATATTGCACTGGTTTGAGTGCCTGAGTGCATTTGGCGAGCTAGAATCCGGTGTCAAGTCTCTTCGCAAGGCAAAAGAAGCGATATCAGTGAGTTTGCTGTTTGGAAATGAATTCTAGCTCACCAATCTTACAGAAATCCCGGACCGTGCACAACAAGTGCCGCTTGCTGTTCGATGACGCTCGTCGATGTCTCCAGATGGGATCTGAAGCTATAAGCCATCACTGCCTCAATACCTATCGCTCGGCGTTGACATGGATTCCCAAACAATCCCTACTCCGACACAAATACGCGACAGCCTTATGTAGCGTTCCTCAAGCTAAAGTCGTTGTGGGTGTTGCGGATTCTTGGGGGCTGACATCCGAGCAAGTCATGCGACACCGTGCAGCCGTAACCTCTGTGATGTTCTCTAGTGACTGCAGCCGAGTGGTATCTGGGTCCTGGGACAAATCTGTCCGTATATGGGACACGGCTACGGGTGAGTTGGAACGCATGCTGGTGGGGCATTCAGACGTGGTGTGGTGTGTTGCCATCTCGCATGATGGGACACATGTAGTGTCTGGTTCGAGTGACAAGTCAGTGCTCATCTGGGATACATATACAGGAGAGACTGTGCGCACATACGAGGGTCATTCGCATGCAGTGCCGTCTGTGAATTTCTCTCCTGATGGGATGCGTATCGTGTCTGGGTGTCAAGCCCGCAACACCGAGTACCGACTTACTCGGGAATACCGACCAACTGACCCTCACCCGCATTATCTTGCACCACCGCTCGACCTCGACTCGGTACATTCGGTACATCGTATGGACCACTCCCCTCGTATACCCCCTTCCATTGTTCCTTCAACCCCCTATCCACTCCTTTACCCGTTTCCTCCGAACAACATGACGGCCACTCATTGTCTTGGCCTTTGCCATTGTTTTATCTTAGGCCGCCCTCTATTGTTCTATTCCCGCCCACCATTTCATTATCTTATTCTCAGCCATACTCTATTATTCTAATACCACCTACATTCCTTATTCTATTTCTGATCACTGTGGACAATGCCTCCATGTGGTTGCCTCATACCTTATTGTTTCCATTCCTTACGCCACCCTGTTCCACATCTTGCTTCTTAACTATAAAAGTAGCGGGATGTATGTAGATAGTTCTTCACTCAGAATATCAATTGATTCGCACCCCTTTGTCCGCTCTCTATTTCTAAAGTCCTTCGCTCGAGCCGACGCCCTCGGCATCCCCTCAAGGTTCCTCTCGCTTTCCAAATTAGTGGCACACATGGAAGAGCGGGGTGCAACGCAAGAGCACGTTGAAGCCTAGCCACCCCGTACCGGTTTGCAGGACTTAACCGATATCTCGGTGTCACCGAATCTTGACAGTATATTCTGAGTCAAACCGCTTTCCGTGTCACTTCCGTTCTTACGATCATGCCCCCACGAACTAGATCCACAGCCCGTATGGATGACAATCGGCTCACCCCCACAGTAACCCAACGAAGGGAGCGCGATGCCTCTGGTACCCCGCCCCTTCTCATCGCTTACACCTCGCCGACAATAGAACTATGGCGTCTCACCTCCCCCTTCGAACAAGAACCACGCATCGAAGAGGTGGTTGACGATGAAATCGAATACGAAGATTACGACAACGATGACCAAGCACCCCATCCGGCAGAGGACGAACCCGGTTCAGTACACTACGACACAGATGCTGAAACTGAGGAACAGCCTCAGCACCCTCGACAGGCAAACATGCCTGAACCTCCCCATACACCGACAGCCGCGCCCTCTCAGCCCGCAATTGCACCCCGTCAGCCCGTGGCCGCACCTCCACACCCTGCAGCCGCACCCCCTCCATCCGCGGCTATACCGCCGCAGGCCAGGCAAGCTCCCCGAGCCCGGCCAGCCCCACCGCCCAGGCAAGCTCCGCAAGTTCCCGTGAACCCGGCCAACAATCAAGATCTGCTAAACTCCATTCTCGAACTCGGCAGGACCGCTCGGAACCACCGACAAGACGGTCAAGCCGCCAGAATATGAGAACCAGAACCCTTCGATGGAACCGACCCAAAGAAATTAAAGGGTTTCATCTTCCTCTGCAGAATGAATTTCCGCACCCGGCCTAACTCGTTCTCCGACGATAGGCAAAAAGTCAACTACATGGTCTCCTACCTGAAAGGAACAGCTCTAGAATGCTTCGAGCCATACCTGATGGGTAATCCCAATACGGAACCCCGTTGGACCAGCGACCTGGAACTCTTCATCGACAAGCTACAGATCAACTTCGGCTCTTGGGACGAGAGAGCCGACGCTGAAACGGCCCTCGAGAAATTGACCATGCAAGACAACCACAAAGCAACTCGGTTCTTTGTGGAATTTTACAGGCTCGCGGCGTTCGTCGATTATAACGACAACGCCCTCCTCCGCAAGGCATACACGGCACTGCCAAAGCGCATCAAAGATGGCCTCATCCATTTCGACAAACCCCGCACACTCGACGAACTTCGAAATCGCGTTCAGCGAATCGACATGAGGTATTGGGAACGAAAAGCTGAACAGTCCGTGGAGGGCAGCAATGAGCCGAAGAAAGATATCAGATCGGATAAGCCTGGCAACAGATCCACCTCGGACAACCGCCAGCAACATAACAGCAACGATAACAGCAGCAAGGACGCGTCCAAGAAAAGGGACGGGAAAACACCCGACCCACCCGAGTATACCAAAACTCTCGGGAAGGATGGCAAGCTTCTCCCGACCGAACGCCAGAGACGCATGGACCACAACCTGTGTCTCCTCTGTGCCGCCAGTGATCACAAAGTCGCCGAATGCCCAAAGGCAACCAAAGCCCGCGCGACCACCACTTCCGACTCCGTCTCACAGGCATCCGATGCCGAGGACTCAGCAACGGCGACCGAAGACTAGTCCGCCACCCGCCAGCCTCTGAGCACACCGAGAGTTTGCATTGACTCGGTAGATGCCAGTATTAGAGGCTTAGATCAATGCTCCTATGCCCCCAAACTTTCCTTTAAATTCTTCAGTCATTATCCGTTCATAGTTAGACTCTTATGTTATTTCACCTTAGAATTCGTTGATCTAGTACTGCTACATTTGGTCGTTACTGAATACATAGACATGTCACTAGATACTCCGATAGGACAACCCGTCCACTCATCCGTTATCACGTCACTAGATCCGTCGGTCGGCAATATTCGGTCACAACTTGCTCACCCATTATAATCCGTTGATTAACAGGGTATTGGGCAGTACTACACTCCGTCACGCCACTAACGCCTTTAGGTGCGTCCGATGGCCTCGGTCCAGTCGGCACATGCCACTGCTCCAAAAGCCTCACCCAGGATTCTGCTCCGTAGCCGGGAACTCTGCCAAAGGGTTCCTAGCTGAGGCCTCTTGGTCAGCATCGCCATTTCGGCATGTCTCGGCCAAGGTCTTCTCCGTCCGTCCTCATTCCGTTCCTGTTCGTCTGATTTGCATATTTGCATGCTTACTCCTTGTAGACGATGGGACGTCTACCTAAACAGGGGGGGTAGCAACCAAACAACCCTACGAACCTCTCCTCCCAAGGAAATCCCCTTCCCATTCACTCTTTATCTCGACCTTAATTCCTACCCATCCCGACACACTATTCCCGATAACATTAATCCCTCCGTCCAACCCGACCAAATCTGCCGAAACGAACATCGGCGCATTCACTTGTTTTCTTCTGCTCACATTTTATTTTCCTTCCTTATCCTTTCTTTTATAAAGAGAAAATAAGACAATTTATTAACTAATTGTCTTTCAAAGTCTCATCTATCACCATCTCCTCATCCTGCTCTTTACCCTTGTCCTTCCCTTGTTCCTCACCCTCATCATCCTTCAATTGATCCTCGCCTGGATCCTCACCCCCCAACTCCTCCGCAACAACTGCCATCACCGGCACTGCCGACTCCCCACGCAGAACCAGACTCTGGTTGATGAGGACCATCGTACAGCTCATGAATCTTACCTCCTCCACCAACTCGAAGAGCAGTCGGTTTGACCTTGACCTCTGTTGGAGGGTGTTCTCCCAGATCTCGGCAAGCTTCTGCGACCCCGACCCCACGGGCGGGGGGACTTCCACCGTCATCTCACGCCCGCTCGGCTGTATGGCCACCGGCCATTCACTCGGTCGCATCGTAACGGCCCTCCTCGGCCTCTTCATCGGCCGCTCCTCTTCCGTTTCCTCCCCACTCTCTTCCTCACTCTCACTCTCCGACTCCACCTCTTCCCTACTCCTCACCTTGCGCTGCCGAGGCGCCGCCAGGCTGCACTTCACCCGACGCACGTTGCAGCATCCGCACGCCGCTCCCACATTCCTAATGGAGCAGGACTCTCCGCGTTCCCTGCAATGATCGCAAGGAGGGCGAAGAGAGGGCGACCACTCCCGGGTCGGCTTCTTTTTGAACTAAAATAAAAAATCAATAAAAAAGACACAAAAAATAAAAACCTGCGCACCTGGGTCCCCCTCGGCCTACCTCTCCTACTCGGCCCCGCATCCACATCCAGACCCCTCTTACGCGCCGTCACCTTCGGCACATCCAGGCTTTCGGGACCTTCACCAGCTTTAAGACCCGCGTTTTCGAGTGCCTTGACCCGCCCCGCAAGGCCCTGGCTGACCTCCACGTCCCCTTTCTCCTCGGGAGCCCGAGTCACTGCCCGCTGGGCCAAATGAACCCGTTTTTCCTCGGCTGCCTGGACAGTCTCCCGAGCCAGACGAGCAGCCTTGATCACCGTCTCGTACGCTTCCTTAGCGGCCTTTTCTGCCTGTTCCGCCTCCACCTTTGCCTCTTCATCTGCCTTCAGTTGAGCCACGGCAGCCATATCTTGTTCCCATTGACGCTGTCGCTCGAGCTGTTTCTTCTCGACCTGCTCCTTTTCGTCATCGGTTATGGCACCCATGTCTCTCCCTGATCCTTTGATGGGAGTAAAGAACAAGGCTTATGAGAAGCCTGGGAATTTTCCCAAACAAAACCGTGACATCACGCTGACACCCGGAACTCTATTTTTAACTCCGCCTACCGGCTTCATGGGTTCAGCCGCTAGAGGGGGGATACTGTCAAGCCTGCAACACCGAGTACCGACTTACTCGGGAATACCGACCAACTGACCCTCACCTGCATTATCTTGCACCACCGCTCGACCTCGACTCGGTACATTC
>QLPI01015713.1:2859-16952 GCA_003314275.1 Chroogomphus rutilus | reverse complement strand
CTGAACTTCCATGACCGCCCTGATGCTTTTGACACCGACAATGCCAAGGTAACCTATGTACTGTCGTACCTGACCGGTACCGCCCTAGACTGGTTTGAACCAGCCCTCTCTGCCCCCGACAAGCCAGACTGGCTCCATGACTATGAGGAGTTCGTGAATGAACTCAAAACCAACTTTGGCCCCCACGACCCAGAAGGAGAGGCTGAAGCGGACCTCAAGACCCTCCGCATGTGCGACAATCAGCACATCACGAAATATGTAGTCGAATTCAATCGACTAGCCACCCGCTTCCACTAGGGTGACGCTGCACTTCATTGCCAGTTCTACAATGGACTCCCCGGCAGGATCAAGGACGAGATCTCTAGAGTAGGAAAGCCCCACTCCCTGCTCCAGCTCCACCTCCTTTCCCAATCCATTGACACCTGCTACTGGGAGCGACGATTGGAAATCGCCAGAGAGCCCCCCTCCACCCAGAACTTCAACCACCCCTACGACAGAGGGAGGACCCCCGTGACCATGTATTTGGCCCCTAACATGGGCAATAAGACGGCCAATGTAGGCCAACGCACGACCCCGTCCAGTGGCAGCAGGACTACCATGGATCTTTCGTCCAAAATAGGAAAAGACAGAAAACTTACACTGCAAGAACAGCAATGCCACTTCAAACAAAACCTCTGCCTCTTCTGCAGCAGATCGGGCCACTCAGCCAAGGAATGCCCAAGATCCACCACCACAGTCACTAAAGGATGAGCAGCCTCTGTGACAGAAGAGGTTGAAGAAGAGTCTGAGATGTTGGATGCTTTGGAAACTGAGGAATAAGAAGCTAGGCTCCCGACTCCAGCACCAGTTGTTCGCGTTGAACACCAACTATGCCTAAGAACATAACACAAAACAATGCATCCAACCTTTTCAGGAAAATGACCCCCCCATGACCAATCATCGAAAGGATTTCGACCCATTTCTGCAGAAACACTCCGACTCTAACCCTCCAAACTCTGACCCTCTGAATCTGACCCTCCAAAACCCATCAGAATTATAGTTGCAAGGACCATACGCTCACCCACTACGATCCGTCGATCGACAGGGTATTGAGTACTACTCGTTTAGATTATCCTAACTGATTCTTCACATCATGGAGCCAGCAGTTTTCACTCAGCACTCAAACCAACCCTCCGAAAAACTCCGCTCAGGAAGAACCCTGAACACCCATACTGTCCCTTAGACAAAACGGCACTATGTGTAGATTCCCTTAGACTAGAACCCTTCTTGACTAGAATGTTAATAACAAGCTGAACCATTAACATGATTCAACCGAGACTCAAACTGCAGGACATCCCCCGAATCCCGATGACACTACCACCGTCCAAGCGACAATCCGGTAAAAATGAACGCCACAACCAAGACCACCACGACCACTATGACCCTGACCACGGAAATTAGGCAACTATGGGACATCTACCCTAAGAAAGAGGAATATCCAGAATACAACACCATTTGGTTCAGGAATCCTTATCTCAACCAGACCCAAAACACCGCCTAAAAAACCATGAATTCACGACACCAATCATACAGGAAAATCTAATCAACACCCTCATCCCGACCATTCAAACCCTTCCCAACCTGCACTGGACCCAAATACCCATCAGCACCGCCTGACCTGCGACCCGAGCAAACAAGCATCCAATCCACGTCACCCAGAAACAAAGCATCAAGCCCCCAATCTGCTGTCAGGAATGATGTTAACGTGTCAGTGAGGCTCCCGAACAACCTCACATCCTCCAAACATATCCCGGTAGTCGTCAAACTGGACATACAACGATGATACCATGCAAAGAGGTCCAAGAGTTGGTGCAGGTCCTCCTGGTACTTATCCAGATGAATCAGATATGGAAATACGTGCGAGCACCTCTGAACCACTCGCTTCCGCCCCCGACCCATCAGAAGTCATGTCCTGCTCCAAATCCCGACAAGGAACAGCCCCGGATGATGACTGCTTCAAAAAATGGCTCGCTATGGAAAATGAGAAGAAGAGGGGCTTTGACAAGGACACCACTCACCGTCGTAATCACAGACCCTAATGGTACGGGCGCGAAGAGTGGTCAACTCTTCATCAAGGATGTGCAAATACTGCACCTCACTCAACCCCAAACCATGAAGGAGGATGTGGGAAAAATCCCCGAGGTCTTCCAAAGGATGGGAATCCATGTTCTCCATTGGGGAAAGGCCCCTTCCAGTTCTGCAAACACTCCCTTTTATAGGCAAATGAACCACCAGCACTTATCGATCAAACATCCTAGGAAAAAGTCAAGAAACTCCCACAGTAATGTCCATCTTAATTACTGCCCCAATTTAAGCTTAGGACCTTAAGGGCTCGGTCCTAGTAGAGGGATACTGTTATGGCCCATGCCACCAAATAAACCCACATTAAACCCCACAACCACTCGCACTGTTTCCGGGACCTTTCCATTCGCTCAAAGCCTGAATAACTGCCTTCTGGATTTCCAATGCATCAATCTGAGGTTCCGTGTTTCCGAACCTCTGAAGATTCCAAAGTCAAGGTTCCGCTCCTTTGATAGACAATGCGCAGGATCATTGTCAAGCTTCGGTTACTGACAAACTTCGGTACTGCCGAGGGGTGTTGGCGAAAGGTCGGGTGGACTATGGCCAAGTCCTGCAGGCCAAGAGTAGTGGCGTTGGCTTCAACGTACTCATGCATTGCGCCCTACTTGCCATGCGTGCCACTGTATTTGCAACAGACAGATACTTGGGGGGATGCTGATGATGCCGGCCCGAGTCGAGGACTTAACAGAAGAGAAGAAGGTAGAAGGGCCTAAGCCTAGTTGATACCCAGAATGAGGGAATATGTACATGCATGTCCTACATATATAGGTTAAGAAGTGACATGTGGAATAAGGAATGTGGGACAACAAGGTATGCAGAGCATGCGGTTATTGTCCACAATGAATAAAATTAGAACAAGGAATGCAAAACAGGGATAGAACAATAAAATACAGGATAATAGACTTGTGACTCAAGATAGGACAATAAGGGGTGGCTGGGTATAAAACAATGGAGTCGTGACCGAGGATAATACAAGGACAGGAAGTCCCAAGGTGAAACGGACCAAGGAGTGTGGATGGCAGATGTACCGAGCTGAGACTGGCACACCAAATGTTATGCATGCGGCGTGGACACTTGTACGTGAACGTAGGATGGTTGCTTGGTCGGCACTGGCGAATATCGGGACCTTGGTATGTGCATTTGACAATCATCACGTACCTCACTCCCTTGTTCTTCGTTTTATATTGCCCCTTGTACTCTCTTCCCCCCTTGTCTTTACTCGGCAAAAGATAGTACAACACTAGATACATGTATATAAGTCACCAGTCAACTGGACTATTCGCCAGTACAAATATTGACTTAATTCTGCGTTGTAGTTTCCGATTAAGTTCCGGTAAACTTTCCGACTTTCCGAAATTAGGGACAGATGATCGAGGAGGGTGCAACACATAAGTTGAAGCTAAGTCCCTGTGACCTTGAACCACTCGTACCTCTCTATACCATGAACAGTCCCAAGACCCCTGGCACTTCCCATCTTTCCATCCCCATTCCAATCCTGATCCCAAACCCACAACCTTTAGTCCCTCCATCCCCGGAGTACGAACCCCCCTTCAGAAACCATTTGGAAGCCTCCGGAAACCCTTCTGGAAGCCTCTAGCTAAGCGCCGACACGCGGATTTAACATCATGGCTGAGGATAGAACAGTAGTAAAATGTCCCAAGGTGAAAAATAAAGGATAAATGGGGTGGAAATAAAGGAAAATGAATGAAGGAAAGTGGATGAGGGATAGGAATGGGGAATGTGGATGATGAATGTGCCGAGCCAAGACTGACGTACCAAGTGACATATATGTGGGTTGGTCACTTGTGTGTGGGATTAGACTGATCGTTCGGTCAGCACTGTCGAGTTACCCGATACTTGGTACATGCACTTGACACCCCAACCCAATATGAAGTGCCCTGTAACAAATATATTATGTAAAATTACTACAAGAAAAGTTGATTTTCAGGGGGTTGGCCCCAGTTGCAGAACTGCTGTAGCAACATCAAATCAAATCAAACCTGTTAGATAGTTTCTGGTAATATAATATACATGCATACAGAGGGCACAAAACATCTTTAATGAATTAAGATCCCTTGGAAGGTGTATTACAGTTGAGACAATAATTGTGTAAGTAGAACTACTTGTCTCAACTGTAGTACACTATATAAATTTGTCTAATGAACTTTGTGTTGGAATAATTCAACCGGAATGGTTTGGCATGTCACATTAGTGACACTTCCTTTGTAATATTTCCATCTGGTTGCAGCGAGCCAGGTTCAGCCCCATCAAGATTTCAACACTTTGATTCAGTAAAAGGGTGTGGTGCCCTCCACATACATGTATATTAAATTACCAGAAATTATCTAACAGGTCTGATTTGATTTGATATTGCTACAGCAGTTCTGCAACTGGGGTTGTTCAGGGCCAACCGCCTGGAAATCAAAATTTCTTGTGGTAATTTGACATGATGTTTGTTTGCTACAGGACACTTCAAATTGGGTTGAATAAGCTATATATTGATTTTCAAACTAAATGTCTGCGAAATGACTGAGTATTAGCAGTTTTATTTTTTGCCCGCACGAACAGGATGTAAAGTGCGCCTTACGTAATGCACACGTGTCTCGATACATCTAGTTGGGACCATCATCAGATAATGGCCTCTTCAACCTCAAACAATCCCATCCGCCAACTTCTTTCAGGTCAAATTACTAAGCATGTTAGCAGCTTTGACGAAACTGGACAGTACACCCAGGGTGGCATATCTACTTGTGGTCTAGCAGCTCTCAATGCTGTGAGGATCGTCCTGGGGCTCGAGAAGAGTGGCGTGAGCGGTTTGACCTTGCTCGAACGTATCATTAGCAAGGAAGTTATCGACGTACGCTGTATTCGTCATATTGTTTTTGCAGAGGTCGGAAGGGGGCTCATCGTTGCATAGGATATCATAGCGATTTGTGCGAGATGGGCAAGCCAGCTGCATCTTGAAGTGGAAGACATTGCGGCTCTCCCTCTTTTTAAAGACAAGTTGATCATATCTTATTCCGAGTATGAACAAGTGAAATCAAATAATTTCACAAACCTGTTGAGGTCATTATGTTCATGAATTTTTTCGCGAAACATAACATTGATCATAACCACCAAAAACACCGTAGACGACTCAAAGACACAAGCAGGAGCAGAGATTGCTCTGCTGGTGTAGTTATTACCCGCCCCCCTGAGATTTTCACGGTGTTTCACATCCCCACACAGAATCCACTTCGCTCCAGCATCTTTGCCATTTTCGATTCCCACCCTCGACCATCAGACGGCGCGAAGGGAGCATCATTCGTTCTGTTTTCCACTCTCGCGGACACTAGCGATTACCTGACTTGTCTCCTCCGGATAGATCCAAAGCTCCTTTCTGGAAGTCTTCAATGGCAGGCTCAGCTTCTCGCCCAATACTCTGGCCATATATTCCTCGCAAGCAATACCCATAATGTGGGCGTGCATGACATGAGGTCCATGTATGATGCAAATATGGAGATTCTTGGACTCCAATCTCGTCTATCGGACTCGGAAGAAAGAAATCGAGCATTGAATAGCCAAAACCAAACTCTAAACCGTCGAATCGCACAATTAGAAAAAGAAAAATCGCTGGTCCAACATGCTTGCCAAGCAGAGAGCTCGTTTTGGTCGAGAGCAATCAACGACTCACCAAGATCTCGCTCCCCCGTCACTGGGCCTTCAAAAAGTTGGGGAACGATTGCGAAGAATGTTTCTGCACCTCCCGAAACGACGCATATCGACAAGAGCCATCAACCAAACTCCAACAAAGGCAAATGTCGTGAACAAGTCAAGGTCCTGCTTGGAGATCGGTCGCACGCGGAGCCAGACGAGGAACAAGCGAATTGGGAAGCGGCCTTGCGCGTCCAGGAGACATTCAACAAAGAGGACATTGAGCTTTCTTCTCAGATGGCGCGTCTACAGGACATGACCCAAGTCATGTTTCATTGTCCCATCTGCCTTGAGACCCAACCCAAGGATTTTGTGGCACAAGTCGACCGTTGCAATCACAAGGTTTGCAAGAGATGTATGAATGAGTTCGTTACCTCAAAATTAAACAAACTTCGATATCCCATCGTATGTCCGATTTGCCAGAATAATAAGAATGTGAAGGAGCCAGGCGGTAAGAGAACCTTTACCTCCTCTCTCTAAGCCCTCACTTTGATTATCAACTTTACTGACACACGTGGGACACGCAAACGAATGGTCTTTGTGCAGTTATCACACATGGTCTAATGGAACAGCTTGGCTTGACAGACAAGCAACACTTGATCTGGACCGAGCTGGAATTGTCTCAGTTTTCTTTTATCCTCGATTGTCCCAAGTTCGTCTCCTTCCCCCTCCCCCCCTCTCTCGTCTCGGACTGATGTGTGTTTTCTCACGTCAACCCGCTCGTAGGTGCCGCTGCTCCACATCTGTCGACCTCAACGATTACAAGGACACAAAGCTTCTCAGGTGTCCTCTCCCCGGGTGCAAACACGTCTGGTGCAAAGAGTGTCAGCAGGACGTTGAGTCGGCTACCCTACACTCCTGTGACGGGTCCTTGGAGTTGGGCAGGTTGAACACACGAAGATGGCATTAATTTCCAGGTCTGTAATAAACGGTTTCAATTACCGAATTCGTCAAAAGCATCCCCCTCCCCTCCCCCATGAGTCCAAATTATATTTCACTTCTCCCCCTCTTCAGGCTGCAACACCCCACTGAAAAACGCACCGGCTGCAATCATATGACGGTACGCCAAATTTAATTATGTATCAAATATATCATATCGACTCACAAAAATCCTGGGCATTCTTGTAATATCTTAAAATTTATTCCTTAATTAAACGGGGGCGCGCGTTCTGGGGCGGCTCGCAGCTGTGCGGTGCCCGGCAAGCGGCTGCAACACGTAAGCTGCTTCCCCTCGTCCCTCCTCTCCTCTTTCCTTTTTGCCTTGCTGTAATATTAAACTGAAAACTACTAACACGGGGACAACGGGATCAAAACAGCCACTTCTGTTATGCTGTGGTGGCAAGAGCATCGTGCGATCTGTCCTGCCAGGGGACATTCAACCCGCCATCACAATGCACTATCAGCGGTGCACGCTGTTTAAATACTAGTAGGAAGGGGAAGGGGACGATGGTCTTTAAATGGTAGTAGTAGTTAGCCAGTCCATTGGTATGGGTGGGGGCCGCTGGTAGGATCCACAGGGGACTACATGTAAAAATAAGCTTTGCTTGTACAACATTGAGGTTTTTTGAACCGAGTTTGCTCAAAGGGGGTGTACTTGGAGAAATCGATCGTGTGTTTTTCTTCGTACTGAGATAATAGTAAAAAAAAAAAAGATGCTGGCAACCCATGAAGATTACCCACATGAATAGTAATTTTTTTTTACAAAAATAAACACAAACTTCGATGAAAAAAAAAAAAAAAACATCCACTGAGAGAGAGAAGTTCAATTAAAATGGGGGGCTCCTTGAACTCCGACCACCACCATCGCCAGGGCGCTTCAGGACTTATCCTATATTCGAACACTTAACGCGTGACCACATCATCACTCACCCCTTGACACTCCAAACAGATTGAACTCCTCTCCTGCCCATGGAAAAAATACAAAGAAAATGTGAATAAGTTTTTTATATATTTCCATTGTGAGTAGCAAGAAATTTTGAGAGCTCGTAGATAAGTCCTATGGGACCTCATGAGAAAAACGATGGATGGAGTATTTATTTTGTCCACCTCTAAGTCAGACAACAACCAGGCTTGAAATGTATTGTTTCAGCTGGTGGCTGTGACTTGAGTTAAAGATAAAGAGGTCGCAAGACTGGCTAACAAGTTGTGGGGAATATTTGTTGTTACTACTATTCTCATTATACAAATGTACTGTTATTCATATACAACTTCCCCAGTGAACTTGGTCATTAACTCCTATGTAGAGAATCCCCCTAAGAGTGAGAGATGTATATCGGTGATAAGAACTGGTGAACATTTTTTATTTGATATTGAGTATGATTCCATCCTGTTGGGATCCAGACTCTCTGTTATGCCCACCATTGTATGTATCCCTGAACCCATATGTTCGGCCCTTGATTGGTAATGACATGATCTACCTCCATTTGGTATCAATCGGTGTAGAGTTGCTCTAGGTAATTAATACCTAAATGCCTGTGTGCACCGGTCCTTTTCTCTGGTGGGGTCTAGCGCAGTCGTTGGCACAGCTGGAATAGGTTCTGTGACTCAGCAATGTATGAACAAAAATAGAACATGAGTGAATAGGACATGATGTGACAGGGACATGACCTGATTAGATGTGAATGTGTCATGCTGATCAGCTCTCTGTTGCCCAAAAGACTTTCCCAGTCATCATTCATGGTATTCCCACTACATTTGACACCTCACGAGACAGCTGTGATGTTATCTCTCTCATCAACCAGAACGACCACATCATGACTCACCCCTCAACACTCCAACAGATTGAACTCCTCTCCCACCTACAGAAAAATCAGCAAACTAAAATTCACATGTCTATAGTTCTCTTCTTTATGATTGCTCAAGTTGCCAATAGCTGCATCAGCCACCACATTACATTCCAGGGTCACCTCCACCCAACAACCAAATTCCTATGTCGCCCACTGCAATGCTATAATTGTCATCAATTTGGTCACTTTGTACGGCTCTGCAAGAGGACAACATCTTGTGGACAATGCTCAGGCAAACATAAAACACAAGATTGCCTTTGCCCCAATGAAGAAAAATGCGACAAACCCATACTGTGTCAACACATCACACTGAGATGTCAACACATCACACTGAGATGTCAACACATCACACTGAGATGTCAACACATCACACTGAGATGTCAACACATCACACTGAGATGTCAACACATCACACTGAGATGTGTCATCTGCACAGGAGCTCATGCAGCAACAAGGCAGGAATGTCCAATGCGCAAAGCAGCTCTGGACCACCATGTACCCAAACTTGCTGAGGAAGGTCCCCTTTTTGAGGCCTAATCCAGCCAACCACACACTCTAAACTAGCTGCACCTGACCGCTGCTTGACACCCTAATCTCTGAAGCGTGATGTTTCTGCAAAACACATTGACCAAAATACCCTTTGCACTGCCAATCCTGGCCCACCCATTTTGGACTGGACATCAGCCATCTGTGATGTTCTGGCAACTTGCTGGCATACCACAGAAATTAATGGGGTCTTGTTTTCCCCTACACTCACAAAACCCAGTTGTCATACCTCCTCATATCACATATTCTATCTGCCACAGTTCCTAGTAGATGACTATCTCTTATGCAGTACTATTGTTTTGTAGTTAGAGTGCACCATAAACACTTGCACTTTGAGCACTATAATTGAATCTCTCTCTGTCTGTCTCTCCCTAAGTCTTATGGTTTACTTAGTTCTGTTATTTTTCTTTGGACTCTGAAAAGTCCTTATTGTCAAGTACACGTACCAAGTACCGTTCACTCAGCAGTGCCAACCGAACGATCAGTCTAATTCCATGCACAAGTGACCAAGCTACATACAAGTCACTTGGTACATCAGTCTTGGCTTGGCACATTCATCATCCACATTTCCCATTCCTATCCATCATCCACTCTTCCCTCATTCATTATCCATTAATCCCACCCCATTTATTTCTCATTTCTCAGCCCATTTTACCTTGGGACATTTTTCTATTGTTTTATCCTCAGCCATGACCCTATTTTTTATATTTGGTCATTTTCTATTATCTTATTCATGGCCACATTCCTATTATCTTATTTTCATTGTTCTATTCTCGTTTACATTCCTTTATTCTATTCTTGATCATTGTGGACAATACCTCCACATGCTCTACATACCTTATTGTTCTCCATGTCTTACACCACCCTGATTCCACATCTTGCTTCTTAACCTATATAAGTAGTGCATGTATGTAGATAGTTGGCTTATACCTTCTTGTCTTGCCTTCTTCCATCTGAAGTCCCCTACTTGGGCCAACACTCTTGGCACTCTCCCAAGTATCTCATCTGTTCCAAATTAGTGGCACACATGGAAGGTAGGATGCAATGCATGAGTACATTGAAGCCAAGCCACCCCGATAGGTCTGCAGGACTTGGTTGATTCCCACCAGCATCATGAAGTTGGCATTCTTGGTCCCTGAAACTTATTACCATTAAAAATTATATGTAGTTTTCAAAACCAAACCATTACCCCTCACTTACTTCTGTTACTTTCTCTTTTGAAGCAAAGATCTTTTCTACCCCCCTTCTTATCTTCTTCACTTTATTTTTGATTCCCTTAACCTCACCCCAAATTTTCCCCACAACCTTGGACAGTTCTCAGATCGAGTTGGTGAGAGCCAAGACCAGGGAAACATTTCAAGTGACCTTTGGGACTAATAGAGGCACTATGACTAGAGGCAGGATCCTTGCTATGATTATTGGAGGATTCTTCACTAGAGAAGGAGACACTTGAGGAATGAAGAGAGGAGTCAGAGAGTGAGCAAAGAGGGACACCTTGAAGGTCCTGTTCCACCCTGATTTTCTTTCTCAGACAACCTTCAACCTCACTCCTCACCTTACTGGATTCCATTGCACCCTCCTCAACCAAAACCAAATTCACCTCTTTCTGCTTGCCCTTATCCCTGCCTGACCCTCTCTTCTTAGGGCTACCCACACCTCACGTACCCTTACCCTGCCTAGAAATACTACAATCAATTCCTCACTGTGTACACAAAACACAAGCTCTAAAGTCTACCTCTCTACCAATGATCATCTGCAAATATGAATTGTGATTTTTGTTGTAGTTTGTACAAATGAATTTAGACATCCTTTCTGGAAGCTATTCAGCTTCCAAGGTTCCATCCACTTGCACCTTCTGATAGAACATCAGATTTGTGCCACCCTTACTCATATTATACATGAGCTGAAGTTTTGCATACTACAAAGAGAGATCAGTAAACCAACTAAGGATTTAGAAACATTAGAACTCATCTTATGAGTCTTATACAAAGAGCCCTCAACCCATGGTACATGCATGTCGTGCAAATCTTATATAATTGCATCCAGAACGTCCTGATTTATGATACAAGGGTGGATGGATCTGGTCATTTGCTAGGATTGGTAATGCACACCCTACTAAAGAGTGAAACAATAAGGGCAGCTAACCAGTCTAGTTGATGTGTTATGGTGTTGCTGTTCATTGTTGAGGTTGGATACCATCAGTCCAATCTCATCAATGTTTAGGCTTAGATGTGGCCACATCCAAACTTCATTATCATGGCCTTGTGGGACTTGGCCATAAGGAGGGGATACTTTTACAACCTCAAAGCATATAGCTGTGTTTCTATTTCTATTGAATCACATGGTCTCACTTCCTTTGTAGGTAACCTGATTTTCCACCTTTCTTAGCCACAAACTACAACCTATGCCTATCCTATTTGAATGGTCCAAACCTCTCTCACTTCACCTTGTTCTTTCACATTAAAGCACCCATTTATCTCCATTTCCTTATTGGGTTTATTACCTTACAATCCTATTCCCATTATGGATGTTTATCAGATCTCACTTAGATCTCACAGCAGCTTTGTCACAAAGTTTGCTCACTTCCTTTGTGTTATCAATCTGTCAAGTACACGTACCAAGTGTCCAGTTGTTTGGCAGTGCCGACCAAGCAGTCAGACTACATCCACACACAAGTGTCCAAGCTGCATGCAAGTGACTTGGCACGCCAGTCTTGGCTCAGCACATCCACCCTTGTAAAAGGCAACAAATTCCCACAGTGATGTGTTCTTTCAACTGGGCCAAAAGGCCACTATGCCAGGTTATCTGGCATTAGTCTGTGGGCACTATTTAAACAGCAACTTGTTACATGTATTCACCAACCATTGCAATGGCATGTAACAGTACCTCCCTCTTAGGTACTGAGCCCTCGAGATGCCACAGTGATGATATCTTAACAGGTTTCCTGTCAAGTACATGTACCGAGGACCGAATAACTCGGCCGTACCGATTAAAATACTCCATTAGTAACCAAGTACGAACCATCCAATAAGTTGTTCTCGCCCAGACGCACACATCGGTCACACCCCTCCTTCCCACACCTACTCCTCACTCCTTGGTCCGCCTCACCTCGGGACTTCCTCCCCTTGTGTTATCCTCGATTATAGCCTTGTTTTATAATCGGGCATTTCCCATTGTCCTAGGGCACGTCCTATTATTCTGTTCTTTATTGTTTTATCTCCGCCTTACATTTCTTATTCTAATTTTACTCGTTGTGGACAATAACCACATGCTCTGCATACCTTGTTGTCCCACATTCCTTATTCCACATGTCGCTTCTTAACCTATATAAGTAGGACATGGATGTACATACTTCTTCATTCTGGGTATCGACTAGGCTTAGGCCCTTCTACCTTCTTCTCCTCTGTTAAGTCCTCGACTCGGGCCGGCATCCTCAGCATCCCCCCGAGTATCTGTCTGTCGCAAATACAGTGGCACGCACGGCAAGTAGGGCGCAACGCACGAGTACGTTGAAGCCAATGCCACTACTCTTGGCCTGCAGGACTTGGCCATAGTCCGCCCGACCTTTCGACAACGCCTCTCGGCAGTACCGAAGTCCGTCAGTATCCGACGCTTGACAGTATACCCAGAATCACACTACTTCCCGTGCCTTACTTACGATCACGACCTCACGGAATAATAGCAGCGACACAAATATCTCAACAAACGAGGACAGTAAACAATTCCAGCCAACCCAACCCGAGCACACCAAAATCCTCGGCAAAAATGGCAAGCTCCTCCCAAGTGAACGACAGAGATGCATAATCAACAATCTGTGTCTTTTTTGTGGCGTAAAAAATCACAAAATCACCGGGTGCCCCAAAGCAAGCAAAACCCGTGCAACTACTACTCCCAACCCCGTGCCCCAGGCAACTGGTACTCCAGATGCTAAAGCTGAAAATTCAGCATCAGCAAATGGAGACTAGATCGCCATCCGATCGGCCCCTGAGCACACCGAGAGTTGCGTTGACTTGGCAGATGCCAAGTAGTGAGGTTCATTCAATGCTGCTATGTCTTCCTCTCCTCTTCATTTTAATTTTTGTTCCGTCATCCGACGCTGGTACCGAATGTTCTCGGGAAACCATCTTATATGTCTGATAGAATCATGACATGTTCACAACCAACCTGTTACTTCAACTTCGATAAAATTCTTTGATCCAGTACAGCATAAAAAATTCGGTCATTACTGAACACATACATGTTACTAGATCTTCCATTCGGACAACCAGTCCACCCATCCGTCCGTCATGTACTAGATCCGTTGGTCAGCAAAATTCAGGCACAACTCGCTCACCCGCTATAATCCGTTGATTAACAGGGTATTGGGCAGTATTATAATCCGTCAAGCTACTAACATTTTTAGGTGCATCCCAATGGCCTCGGTCCAGGCGGCATTTGCCACTGTTCCAAAAGCCTCACCCAGGATCCTGTTCCGTCGCTGGAAGTTTCGCCAATAGCCCTAGTCAATGCAACTGCCTTGTGCACGCTTGTATACCAGAACGGCTGGCAAGCTTCTCGGCAGGGACCTCTCGGTCAACGTTGTCATTCGGCACGTTCGGCCAAGGTCTCACCCATCCGTCCCCATCCATTTCTGTTCTTTGACTCCGTACATGCACATCATATGCCCGTACGACTCTTTTCCGTTCTTCTCGGCTAGAGGCCGACACCTTTAGTAGACGATGGGACGTCTACCTAAAGGGGGGGGTGGCGACCAGTTAGAAACTTTTCAAACTACTCAAACTCCCCTCCCAAAGACGTCCTTCTCCCAAAACCACCCCACTTTTTCACTCTTCCATTCTTCACCTTCTCCAACTCCTTCAGTCTTCAATCCTATTCCCTCCCACCCCATCTCTTCACGCCTCCTCTCCGATCCCCTCTCCGCCCACGCAGTCCCCCACCATCATGAAC
>QLPI01015712.1:0-15151 GCA_003314275.1 Chroogomphus rutilus | reverse complement strand
GGCGCAGTCACCACGCCTAGAGGTGTTGCAGTGGGAGTACTTTGGCCAGGGACGAGGTGACCCCAAGAATGTTGAAACGTTTGAGGTTTCGGCAGGCGAAGGATCTTTTCCGTCTCTCATTGACCTCTCTTTGGAGGTTGACCTCCAGCATGCGATCGCATTCATGGAATCCTCTTCTTTCCCTCGTCATCTCACAACGTTCTACTTGAGAACACTTCGCCTTGCCCCACCTTCAGATATCCAACGATTTTTTAGAGTGTGTTCTACCATCTCTCGCAGTCTTACACAGCTTTATCTGGATTTACAAACCAACACTCCCGAACAAGTCCCTGAATCTCGTCAATTAACTTTAGAAACACTCATGCCGGTACTTTCTTGTCCCAACGTCACCCACTTCTTGATAACATATAATGTACCCCTTTCAATCACGGACGACGACGTGGAGTTCCTCGCCAGCAGGTGGCCTTCCTTGGTCTCCCTACATCTTAACGATGAGCCTCTATGGTTGACAGTTCCAAAATTGACACTCGCTGCACTGCTACCTTTTGCAGAGCATTGTCCAAAGCTAGAAGTGCTCAGCGTGTACGTCGATGCACGTTCGAAACCACCAGAAGTACCCGATCCGACACCATTCACCCAACTGCGTACTCTAGACTTTGGAACCTCACTAATCAGCGATGAGGACACAATCGCACTCTTCCTCAGTCGTATCTGTCCTTTTAGAGCATCGAACCCCGTGGAAATTATTGCAGGGATTTCATGGGATCCTATACTCGTGGGGTCGATCGATCCTGGAGCGGCAGAAGAGATAAACGATCGTAGTGCGAAGTGGGAGAAAGTTGGGAAGTATTTCCCGATGCTTTTGACTTTGAGGGCGGAGGAGAGGTTGAGGACTAGTAAACTTGAGGAAGAGTTGAATAGGTTTCGGAAGGAAGGGGAAGGAGTATATCGCTCTGAACCTACGGTAGTTCCTACGAAGAGGGTGACAGCTGATATTTCGAACGGCTGATATTTCGATTCTCAGTTCAATGATGGGATAGACGAGGCGTATCACAGTTGTTGTTGTATTACAGTTGCTGTTCAGACACTGAATTCCTTAGAGGGATGGCTTTTAGACGATGTGTCGGTATTGATGAATCGGTTGGGAGAAGAGGAAGACAACCATTCCCATCGAGTCAGTTGCAGAATTTAAATGGCTGAGATGCAGCGGTCAATGATAGTTTCCACATTAAATATTATCGAGTGCTAAATTTAGTTCTGTATTTGTATCACTACATTCATGAGTCAAAATTCCATTTGATGAGTTAAGAAAGTCAATAATAATGGGTGTATTATATGAGTTTCAAACCTACGAGTTGAGTGGAGTTGAGTTGAGTTGAGTTGAGTTGAGGCATTCATGGCACATGGTATGTGTATACCAAATGTTAAGAGTGTGAAAATTTCTCTACTGAGCTTGGTGAGGTTGAGAATATGGTGAGGTTCAGAGTAGGCATCCTTGAATTCTAGCTCTAGTTCAAAAGTGTAAGGGCAACCCCTATAGCACTTGTAGGCCATGTCAAGCTTCGGTTACTGACGGACCTTGGTACTGCCAAAGGTTGTCAGGCAGACAATGGCCAAGTCCTGCAGGCCAAGAGTAGTGGCATTGGCTTCAATGTACTCGTGCGTTGCACCCTACTTGCCGTGCGTGCCACTGATTTGCAACAGACAGATACTCGGGAGGATGCTGATGATGCCGGCCTGAGTCGAGGACTTAACAGAGGGGAAGAAGGTAGAAGGGCCTAAGCCTAGTTGATACTCAGAATGAGGAAATATGTACATACATGTCCTACTTATATAGGTTAAGAAGCGACATGTGGAATAAGGAATGTGAGACAACAAGGTATGCAGAGCATGTGGTTATTGTCCATAGGGAATGGCATGGGTCACCCACGGGTCAAATGTGGGTGACCCACACCCGACCCATGGGAAACCCGAACCCGTCAACCCATGGGTTTTGTCCCATGGGTCGACGGGTGTCGGGTGCACGCCATAGGCGTACGTGACATATGACATGAACACGCTGTATGCGCGTGTAACATACAACACAAACATGCCGTACATGTGTGCAACATATGACACAAACACGCCGTACAACATGAACACGCCGTACAACATGAATGCGCCGTACAACATGAACGTGCCATACAACATGAACGTGCCATACAACATGAACATGCCATACGACATGAACGCGCCATACGACATGAACACACCATACAACATGAACGCGCCATATGACATGAATGTGCCATACGACATGAACATGCCATACAACATGAACGTGCCATACAACATGAACGTGCCGTACAACATGAACGTGCCGTATGACATAAACACACCATATGCGCACACGATGTACGACATGAACATGCCGTACGCACATACGATATACGACACGAACGTGCCACATGTGTGCATGTCATATGCGTGAGCATAAGGCATGTTGGTGTCAGCGTGTGCACATATGGCATGTTGGTGTTGGCACATGCGCGTACGGCACGTTCGTGTCATACGCATGCGCATACAGCGCGGTCGTGTTGTACGTGTATGTGTGCGTGTCATACGCACGTACATAGTTGAGGTGGCGGGTTGGGCTGGGTCACGGGTGCTCTCGGCTTGACCCACACCCAAACCCAAGGGCACCCCACCCGGTGACCCATGCAGGTTACCCTAACCCATGCTATTCCCTAATTGTCCACAATGAGTAAAATTAGAATGAAGGGATGCAAATGGGAATAGAACAATAAAGGATAGAATAATAGAAGTGTGGCCAAGGATAGGACAATAGGGAGTGGCCGACTATAAAACAATGGAGTCATGGCCGAGGATAATACAAGGACAGGAAGTCCTGAGGTGAGACGGACCGAAGGGTGTGGACAAGGAATGTGGATGGTGGATGTACCAAGCCGAGACCGGCATACCAAGTGTTATGCATGCAGCGTGGACACTTGGTCGTGGAAATAGGATGGTTGCTCGGTTGGCACTGCCAAATAAACGGGTCTCAGTACATGTACTTGACAGGCCATCACATCAACACATCAAAGGGAGATTTCCAGAAGAGCTTTCCTATGGTTCCTAAAGGTCATAAGGAGGAGATTGTAGGTGCATACATCCAAATATGTTATCTCTGGCATCATGTCAAGGTCCTTCATCTCACCAAAAATGTACATGTTGATTGTAATGATCCTCAAAGTACTCGGTACTTGGTTTGCCCAATGGCTTTCTGATGTCAGCCAGGGAAAGAATCTCCCTTTGGATCACTCTTTTACCATCCCTCAGCATATGATATGTGGACCACATCTCTCAAGTCTCATCTCAATTACATCTCCTAGCTTTGAAGGTTGAGAAACAATTCCAGACAAGTTATTTTTGAAACTTGCCATTCTTTGTCCAAGAAATACTGAAGTGGATGAGATCAATGCTCAGGTCCTCGACCAATTGCCAGGAGAGGAGAAGCTTTATTCAAGTGCAGATACCATTAAAGGGAAAGAGGAAAATAATCACCAATATCCTCTAGAATATCTAAACTCCATCAACATGGGTGGTCTTCCTCCCTTTTAACTCAAAGTCAAGCTTGGAGTGCCTTTGATGCTCCTTTGGAATCTGGATGTATGTCAGGGACTTTGCAATGGGACATGACTTCGATTGGTTTGAATGTACAACAGGGTACTGTTTGTGAGGATCATTTCAGGGCCATTAGCAGGACATACTGCATTTATTCCAACAGTTTTAACAACTGCAGAGCAATTGCCATTTGAACTGCACCAGGACCTTAAGATTTCCTCTTAGGATTTCCCCCTTGTCAGGTGAGCCCCCCTCATCCTTGTGTACATGGACAATATCTATAACTTAGGAGTTCTCCCTTGGCAGCTCTGTGTGATGAGCCACAGGTACCACAGGGATTGCCCTCACATCAGGAAATCTTCTACAAGCAAGGACTGGGTGTGTTAAATCCGCGTGTTGGCGCTTAGCTAGAGACTTCCGGAAGGGTTTGGGGGGGGTTCCGATAGGGTTCTGAGGGGAAGGTTCATATTCCGAGGGTGGGGTGAGGATTGGGGTCGGATTGGAATCGGAATCGGGGGGACGGAAGTCGGGAACACCGGGAGTCTGGGGACTTTTCACGGTATAGGGTGGTACGAGAGGTTTGAGGTCGCAGGGACTTGGCTTCAACTTATGTGTTGCGCCCTCCTCGATCGTCTGTCCCTAATTTCGGAGAGTCGGAAAGTTTACCGGAAACTAATTGGAAACTACGATGCAAATTAAGTCGATATTTGTACTGGCAAATAGTCCAGTCGACTGGGAGACTATATACATGCGACTATCCTTGTACTATCTTTTGCCGGTCATAAAACAAGGAGAAGGAGAGTACAAGGGGTCAATATAAGGGAGAAAACAAGGGAGTGAGGTATGTGATGGTCCTGCGCGTCGGTTATCAAAGTAACGGAACCTTGACTTCAGAGTCTTCAGAGGTTCAGAATTACGGAACTTCGGAATGTATGTTGGACCTCCGGAAATCTGTTATGCAGGCTTTGGGTGATCGGAAGGGTCCCAGAAACGGTGCGGGTGGTTGTGGTGCTTAATGTGGGTTTGTTTGGCGGTATGGGCTATAACAGGGTGTCATGTCATGGTACAACCATAGGTGGCTTCAGTCTTAGTGACTGCAATTCGGAGACCTGACACCAGACACCCCCTCCTCCATAGCTGTAATAGAGCCAATTGACTCTTCCCTGATAATTAGGGAATAGCACGGGTTAGGGTAACCCACACGGGTCACCGGGTCGGGTGCCCTTGGGTTTGGGTGCGGGTCAAGCCAAGAGGACCCGTGACCTGGCCCAACCCGCCACCTCAACTATGTACACACGTACGACATGCATGCGCCGCACACGCACACATACAACATGACCGTGCCGTACGCACAGGTGTATGACACAAACACGCTGTACGCGCACGCACCGACACCAATGCGCCGCACGCACACGCGCCGACACCAACGCACCACATGCGCATGCGCCGACACCAATGCACCGACACGAACGCGCCATACGCATACGCGCCGACACCAACGTGCTATACGCACACATGCCAACACCAACATGCCATATGCGCATGCGCCGACACCAACGCGCCTTACACTCATGCGTATGACACACACGCGTACGGCACATTTATGTCGTATGTTGCGTGCACGTATGGCACATTCATGTCGTACATTGCATGCGCGTACGTCGTGTTCGTGTCATATGTTGCGCGCACGTACAGCGTGTTCATGTCGTATGTTGTGCGCGCGTACGGCGCGTTCATGTTGTACGTCACGTGCGCCTACGGCGCATGCAGGTGCGGCGTGCACCCGACACCCGTCGACCTATGGGAAAAAACCCATGGGTTGATGGGTTCGGGTTTCCCATGGGTCGGGTGCAGGTCACCCACATTTGACCCGTGGGTTACCCGTGCCGTTCCCTACTGATAATGCACTCTGAGATAGATGCTGACAAGTGACTTCTAATGTTGGAGTGAGAATTGGTAGAAATTAGAGCAGCCAACACAGCCATCAGAGAAGCTGTTGGAGAACCCCTAGTGCTAGGAGTATGGTGGTAGAAAATATTAAAAAAACATTTTATAATATGCCAAACACAAAAACATCTACTCCGCCTTCAATTGTTATAATGTAAAGGAATGACATAGTCATAATAAAAGTAATATCTCCCAAAGGTGAAGCAATGGTGAGGTTCAGAATAGGGTTGGGCTTCAACTTGTGTGTTGCACCTACCAGATTGCACTGGACCCTAATTTCGTAAGAGCAAGAGTGGAAATGAAGTCTAAGATAAACAGAAGGAAGCTTAGTTAAAATCTTACTTGGGCATGCCATTGCAATGGTTCCTAATATGAATATGTCAGGGGAACTCCTGATCATGAATCCCAACCGGTACCGGCTCACCTATATTCCACACCTGCCAACCGAGATCCGTTCGGTCCACTCATGGCAGTACCGAATGTACCACACACCGAACGGTCATCACTATTGGCGGGCACCCTTCAGAAGTATCAACTATAACCATTGGCCCTCCTTTTGTCGTTCGCTCCCGGTGTCTAGGCCCTGGTAGAACTTCCCAGTCGGTACAGAGGGTGATGCCTGGTAGAGCGTGGAGCACCATAGTGATGGTGCATATATACAGTAGTCAGTGGGCAAAGGGTTCCCTGGAGTTTTCTCTTTGGATCCCCCTTTGCCAGGTAGGCTAGTCACCATGTATTTGTCAAGTACATGTACCGAGACCCGTTTATTCAGCAGTGCCGACCGAGCAACCATCCTTGATCCACGACCAAGTGTCTACGCCGCATGCATAACACTTGGTACGCCAGTCTCGGCTCGGCATGTCCACCATCCACACTCCTTGTCTTCACCCTTTGGTCTGTCTCCCCTCGGGACTTCCTGTCCTTGTATTATCCTTGGCTACGACCCCATTGTTTTATAGTCGGCCACTCCCTATTGTCCTATCCTTGGCCACGTTTCTATTATCCTATCCCTTATTGTTCTATCCCCGTTTTGCATCTCTTCATTCTAATTTTACTCATTGTGGACAATAACCACATGCTCTGTATACCTTGTTGTTCCACATTCCTTATTCCACATGTCGCTTCTTAACCTATATAAGTAGGACATGCATGTACATATTTCCTCATTCTGGGTATCGACTAGGCTTAGGTCCTTCTACCTTCTTCCCGTCTGTTAAAGTCCTCGACTCAGGCCAGCATCACCAGCATCCTCCCGAGTACCTGTCTATTGCAAATCGGTGGCATGCACAGCAAGTAGGGCACAATGCATGAGTATGTTGAAGCCAACGCCACTACTCTTGGCCTGTAGGACTTGGCCATAGTCTGCCCGACCTTTCAACAGCACCCCTCAGCAGTACCAAAGTCTGTCAGTACCCGAAGCTTGACAGTATTAGATACCATACTAAATCTTTGGATCCCCATTTGCCAGTGTGCCGCCCGAGGGTAGAACACCTGCTTAGATTGCCCTTACAGTAGAAAACTCTCTCCCTCAAGTACCAGCTGCCCCTTCATATGACTCCGAATCGAATTTCTTCGGAAGCAGCAACAGCGGCAGCCCCTCCTCATTCACTTATAAAAAACACCCTACCCTCTATGGATTTGCCATCGGCCCAGGAGTTACTGGACCAACTGGCCGGTATAGAACAGGAGTTGCTGAGAGAGAGAAGAGAGAAGCAGGATCTGGAGATGAGGCTAAACGCGCTACAGGTGACCACTACGAATTTAGTGGCTGGCCTCCAGACCCGCATCTGGCAGCCCGTGAAACAAATGGTAGAGCCTGCCAAGCCCTCCGAGTTCAATAGTGACCGTTTGCATGGGCGAGCATTCATACAGTCCTGCACCTTGTACCTCGGCATCTGGGCTGCCGATTTCCCCGATGAGCAGTCCCAGATCCTCTAGACACTGTCCTTTATGAAGACCGGGAGAGCTGCGACCTTCTCTGGCCAAGTGTTCATGCACAAAGCAAAAACGGGCAGGCCGCTCTATACCAACTGGAAGGCTTTCACGGAAGCCTTTTGGGAACACTTCTATCCCCTGCACAAGGTTACTGAGGCAGCAAACCAACTAGAGTTGCACCAGTACTACCAAGGAAGTGCTCGGTCGACGAGTATATTGACCAATTTAAAGACCTAGTCGGAAAGGCCGAATATACAGATGGACGGTCCATCATCATGAAGTTCTGACGAGGCCTTGACCCCACAATCCAGAGTTGCATCGCATTGATGCTATATGGGAGACCGAAGGATGATGACATCTCAGCATGGTACACCACAGCACGAGCGGTAGCTCTCACATGTGCAGCAAATGAAGCCTTCCAGGGGCCTCTATTTCCATCACTACATGCCCCAGTGCCACAGCCTAGCCGAAAACTTGTCGAACCCTCAACCAGGCAAGCTGTGCCCGTACCCCCTAGAACATCGTTGGCCCTCATCCCCCTGATGCCACCTCCTGGGCCTGCACCAATGGATGTTGATGCAACCAGGCAGCAGTATCCTCTGCCACTCACGTGCCGATGATGCGGCAAGGCCAGTCACTTTGCCTGAGACTGCCCTCAGGCATATGATGTGCGTTTCATGACAGCAGAAGAGTGTGACAAGATGCTAGAGTACTGGATGGTCTCTGTGGACCTTCAAGATACCGATGAGGCCAGAGAGGTTGAAGATGTGGATTTGGGGGATTTTGCCCAAGGCAGCGAGTGAAGGATGTGCCCTCGCTGCCCTTGTTTAATCACTTTGCTGCTCTGTCTATAGACTCTGATATGGAGAATACAACTCTGTGTTCAGACGATGATGCCTCAGCCATAAGCAATACAGACACTCCTGAGCCGACTCCACCGAAACAACTACTCCCCCTCCCTAGGTTAAAACATTGGGAATGCAGTCTCCCGAAACAATACATAGTGGCTTCCACCCCCTTGCCAAATTTGTTGAACCTCAAAGTAGAGATACAGACTACTGACACCGCTGAGGTTAAGGGAGTAACCGCCCTACTAGACAGTAGGGCCACAGGACTGTTCATAGACTGAAAGTTTGCAGTTGCTGAGAAATTGACCTTGCGCCCATTGATCCGACCTGCACCAGTGTACAATGTCGACAGCACCCCAAACGAGGGAGGAGCAATCTGACATGTTGTCGATGTGATCTTACGCTATCAAGACCACTCGGAATGGGCCATGTTTGCCGTGACTAATCTGGAGAAGCACAAGATGATCTTTGGCTATCCCTGGCTCTGCAATCATAACCCTGAAGTCAACTGGTATATGCAAGAGGTCACACTAAGCCGGTGCTCTGCCCAATGCCACACCTGCTGGGTTAAGTTACAGAAAGAATGTCGAGAGGAAATGGCGGTTTGGGCTCTCTGGACCAGCCCCTTGCCAGGCATGATGACTGATGAGACAGAAGACTGCAAAAGTATTGACGATGGCATGCCCTTCCTCGAACCAGGTAATCATCTTTTCGCAACCGTAACCCCCCCGAATGTTCCGATTGCCACTATCGCAGCCACCACAACCGTGTAGCAACTGGCCGAATGGGTGCTCCAGAGCACTCCCCTCAAAGAGAAAGGGACGATCCCACCCTATCTCCAAGACTAATGACCTCTTTGAGAAGGAGTCCTTCGATTCTCTCCCCAAGCAGAGGATGTGGGACCACACTATTGAACTAGAACCCAGAGTGAAACTCTTGGCTTGCAAAGTGTACCCCCTCTCTCCAAGCGAACAGCAGGAACTGGATGAGTTATTATGAGAGAACCTCCATACAGGGCATATCCGCCCCTCGAAATCCCCCATGGGAAGCCCTGTGTTCTTTATCAAGAAAAAGGATGGCTCCCTCCGACTGGTCCAGGACTATTGGGTACTCAATGCGATGATGGTGAAGAACCGGTATCCCCTTCCCATCATCTCGGAGCTCATTGTGCAACTTTGGGGGGCCAAGTACTTCACTAAGCTAGATGTGTGATGGGGGTTCAACAATGTACAGATCAAGGAAGGAGACAAGTGGAAGGGGGTGTTCCGCACAAACCAAGGACTGTTCAAGCCCCTTGTCATGTTCTTCGGCCTCACTAACAGCCCTGTGATGTTCCAGACCATGATGAACAACATCTTTCAGGACCTCGTGATAGATGGACATGTGTGTGTGTACCTGGATGACATCCTCATCTTTACTGAGACTCTTGAAGAGCATCGATGGGTCATCTGGGAGGTCCTTGAATGACTAAGGGCCCACAAACTCTACCTTCAGCTGGAGAAGTGTGAGTTTGAAAGGACGAGGATTGAGTACTTGGGCCTCATTATATCTCATGGCAAGGTAGAGATGGACCCCGTCAAGGTAGAAGGGGTCACAGGTTGGCTGACTCTGTCAAACTGAAAAGAGGTACAGGCCTTCCTTGGCTTTGCCAACTTCTATCGGAGGTTCATAGAGAAGTTCTCACACCACGCCAGGCTGTTGTTCGAACTTGTGAAGAAGGACGTGAAGTGGAAGTGGGGAGATGAGGAATGGACAGCCTTCAAAGGGCTCAAGACGAAGTTCACAATGGCACCCATCCTTGGGTTCGCCGACGATACTTACTGAGTGGAAGCAGACAGCTCTGATGTAGCCACAGGGGTGGTTCTCTTGCAGCAGTCGCACGAGGATGGCAAGTGGCACCCGATTGCCTTTTACTCGAAAAGCCTCTCCCCAGTGGAGAGGAACTATGAGATCCATGATAAGGAGATGCTCGCTATCATCTGAGCCTTAGAGGAGTGGAGACACTTCTTAGAGGGCGCTGAACACCATGTCGAAATCTGGACCGACCACAAGAACCTAGAGTACTTCCGATCCTCGAAGAAGTTGAACCGGCGACAAGCCCATTGGTCCCTCTATCTCTCGTGTTTCAACTTCGACCTGTGGCACAGAACAGGGGTAATGATGGGGAAGTCCAATGCACTTTCGCATCAGTCAGACCATGGGTCAGGTGTGGGCGACAATAGTGACCTAGTCCTGCTCCGACCAGAGCTGTTTGCGATATGGGCCCTAGAAGGAGTGGTGCTGGAGGGAGAAGAGCGGGGGATCACCTGAGAACTGAAGAGGGTGCTGACTAAAGGAACACTAGAGGATGAAGTGATGGAGGCGGTGAGGAAACTGCAGGAAGCAGGAGGGAGGTCGTTGGTCTCGTCCAAATGGGCAGAAGCTGATGGGCTGTTGACCTTCTGAGGCAAGGCGTATGTTCCAGACATGGGAGGCCTCCAACAACGGATCGTAGCCCATCACCATGACTCCAAGATAGCGGGGCACCCTGGCCGCTGGAAGACCCTCGAACTCATCTCCTGAAACTATTGGTGGCCTCATATGTCTTGGTACATTGGCGAGTACACTAAGACATGTGACCTGTGCTTACAGACAAAGGTCCAGAGACAATGGCCGGCCAGGAAACTCCACCCACTCCCAATCCCCAAGGCATGGTGGGATGCCATAAGTGTAGACTTTGTAGTGGAGCTCCCCAATGTGCACGAGTACGATGCCATGATGAATGTAGTAGACTCGGTATCAAAACAGGCACACTTCATACTGACCCACACAACAGTAATAGTGGCCAGAGCAGCATGACTCTTCCTACACCACTTGTGGAAGCTGTACGGGTTGCCGAGGGTAGTGGTGTCTGGCCGAGAGGTCCAATTCATCCGTGAATTCACGTGGGAACTGTACCACTTACTAGGCATTCACTTGGCAGCCTCTACAGCCTATCACCTGCAGACGGATGGTCAGACCAAACAGGTGAACCAAGAACTGGAATAGTACCTCCGCCTCTTTGTCAATGAGAGGCAAGATGACTGGGACAATCTCCTACCCCTAGCCAAGTTCCAGTACAATAACCATGTTCACGCCTTGACCCGCGAGTCCCCCTTCTTGCTGGACACAGGCAGACACCCACAGATGGGGTTTGAACCACACCAACCCCTGTCCCACCTTGAGTCTGTGAACAAGTTCAAGGAGCAGATGGAAGGAGCACTTTCGGAAGCAAAGGCATCCCTGGTAAAGGCAAAGGATAACATGGTGACTTATTATAACCGTAGGTGCCAGCTGACACTGACATTCGTTCCAGGCGACAAGGTATACCTCGACACTAGCGATATTCGCACCAATCGGCCGTCTAAGAAACTAGCACACAGATAACTCGGCCCCTACCTCATAGAGGAATGAGTGGGGTCTCACGCATACCGACTTCGACTCCCAAAGGCCTTGAGCCATCTCCACCCAGTCTTCCCGGTCGTCAAACTCACCCCGGCTCTGGTAGACCCCATCCCAGGTAGGCGACAGCCCCTTCCACTGCAGCTGATCCTCATCGACAAAGAGGAAGGTCGAACAAGTGCTTGACAGCCGAATGAGAGCAAATCGGCTGCAATTCCTCATCAAATGGAAAGGTTATGGCTACGAAGAGAATTCATTGGAGAACGAAGATAACGTCCGGGCCCCCGACCTTGTTGCCAACTTCTACCATCTGCACCCAGGTGCCCCACACCAAATCCGCGCCTTGGATGCATCTGCCTTCAGATCCTGCATGCCGGTCCTACCAGTGGGGATCAATGCATCGGGGACACCACATTCTAGAGGGGGGGTGATGTCAGGGGAACTCCCGATCATGAATCCCAACCGGTACCGGCTCACCCATATTCTACACCCGCCAACCGAGATCCGTTCGGTCCACTCATGGCAGTACCGAACGTATCACACACCGAACGGTCATCACTATTGGCAGGCACCCTTCAGAAGTATCAACTATAACCATTGGCCCTCCTTTCGTCGTTCACTCCCAGTGTCTAGGCCCTGGCAGAACTTCCTGGTTGGTAGAGAGGGTGATGCCTGGTAGAGCGTAGAGTGCCATAGTGATGGTACTTATATACAGTAGTCAGTGGGTGAAGGGTTCCCTAGAGTTTTCTCTTTGGATCCCCCTTTGCCAGTGCACTGCCTGAGGGTAGAATGCCTGCTTAGGTTTCCCTTACAGAATACTCCTTGTCTACTCTTAATTAGCTATAGGATGCTAATTAAACTAATGTTTCTATTCAAATATTCACTAATAGGCCTTATTACAACATTTCTGATGCCTCACAATAATGTCCAAAGGCTCCCTGGACTTCCAATGCATGTTTTATTGCTTACCACCAAAGGTTTGGCCCAAATTTTAAACTTCGCCAGCCAGTTTATCGGACTGCAGCAGGTTCAAGCCCAGAGCCAAGTTGCCAGTTTTCCATAGAAACACACCAAATATTAGGCTGAGACAACCCTGTCTGATACAAATATTATGGTGAGACACTGGAGTGTCTCAGCTCTGCCTCTTCCCTTAATCCCATGCTTAAAACCAGTCTACAAAGCCCCTTTTAATTACTAAATAAGGAAAGTAGCTCAAAATAGATCCAGGAAATTCAACAAAGTTACAGCACCTTCTATGACCTTCTGTGCACAGACCATTAGTTTCTGAAAGACTTTCCTTATTAGGAAGGTGTAGAATTAGATGCTTAACATACTATTCAGGCTGTAAATTAGTATAAAAGGAGGCCTTTCTGCCCCCTTGAAGTAATCAATTCATATCATCCATCTTCATCACCTTTGTCAGCTTGACATTGTGACTCAGTAATTCTTAGTCAGCAGTTGATTGTCATGCTACTGTTGAATTAGGCTCTGACATGCACAGACATCATACCATAGTCTGACATGGCCACAAGTCCATTTCTACGGGCCTATGGGCATATACATTCTCATTTCACAGACCAGCATCCTCAGCATCCTCCTGAGTATCCCATCTGTTGCAAATCGGTGGCATTCACAGCAAGTAGAGTGCAATGCACGAGTACATTCAAGCCAAAGCCACTACTTCTGGCCTACAGGACTTGACCGTTACCTGCCTGCATCTTTGCATTACCGAAGCTTGTCAAGGGGCCTAAGCCTAGTCAATACCCAGAATGAGGAAGTACAGTATGTACATGCATGTGCTACTTATATAGGTTAAGAAGCGACATGTGGAATAAGAAATGTGGGACAATAAGATATGCAGAGCATGTGGGAGTATTGTCCACAATGATCAAGAATAGAATGAAGGAATGTAAATGAGAATAGAACAATGAAAGTAGGATAATATGAATGTGGCCAGGAATAGGACAATAGGAAGTGACCGACTATAAAACAATAGGGCCATGCCTGAGGATAAAACAAGGACAGAATGTCCCAAAGTAGAACAGGTTAAGGAATAAGGAGTGGACGGGGTGGGATTAATGGATGATGAATGAGGAAGGAGTGAATAAGGGGTGGAACGAGGAATATAGATGGTGGATGTGCTGAGCTGAAACTAAGGGATCAAGTGACTTGTATGCAGCTTGGTCACAGACTGATTGCTTGGTTGGCAGTGCTGAGTTACCGGGTACTTGGTACATATACTTGACAGAACCAAGGCTTGGTATCATATACTTAACACTTATGCAGTAATCTGAAATTCCACTTGACTCATCTATATACTTATCAGACTATATCAGACTTATATATATTATAGTAGTTTTGTAGTTCTTGTATGAGTATATATGTACTAACAAGACTGAGGCAATTTTGCTAATGTGTATAAGGTGAATCAGTCTGGTAGCTTATACAGTAATCCGAAATTGCACTTGACTTATCTATACACTTATCAGACTATATATCAGACTTATATATATTCAAAACATTTTAAAAATTGTAGTAATCTTGTAGCCCTTATATGGGTATATATGTACTGACAAGATTGAGGCAATTTTGCTGATGTATGTGTCAGGGAGTGAATGGAGAAGGAGGAGGATATGGAACAAGTCACTGATAGGGATACTGGTAATGGTGATATGAGTATGCAGTTCTGATTTGGCATCAATCTGCTGCATCAGTAGGGTATCAGTGAGGAAATACATGGTAGTGTAATTTTCAAAGTCTACCCAAAGGCTTAAGCCTGTTCTAGTGCTGTACTAGGTCACAAAAGCATCCCAATTTTCCTTTAAGCCCTTCTTGATATCAAGTGACTGGAATATGGTAATGTCTACAGATACAAGGATCAATGAGAGACCCTGGCGAGCATATTTCTAGTAATCCTCAAGTTTTGCAATATTGGTGGAAGGTGATTCAGTACCTTTGGCAATACTAAGTGCATTAAAGAATAAGAGTGCTGCTTAATTTGGCAGATGTAGACCCAGCCATTTTGAGACAGGGCATCCTGCAGCGTGATGCCATACTCTCCTCGTTGTACGTTGACATCTGCTCCGTGTGGTAGAAGCAAGAGAACTATCCCTTCATGGCCGCGAAGGGATGCCCCCTGCAGCGCGGTCCCATATTTTCCTCCCTGCACGTTGACATTCGCTCCATGTGTTAGAAGCCAGCGAACTATGCCCTCAAAGCCGCGAACCGACGCCTCCTGCAGCTCAGTGCCATACTTTCTCCCTGCAGGTTGAGATCCGCTCCGTGTGTTAGAAGCAAGCGAACTGTCCCCTCATGGCCATGAACCGAGGCATCCTACAGCGCGGTGTCATACTTTCCTCCCTGTATGTTGACATCCGTTCCGTTGGTTAGAAGCAAGA
>QLPI01015709.1:0-17002 GCA_003314275.1 Chroogomphus rutilus | reverse complement strand
ACACCGCTGCATCTCTAGTGGTCTTGACGATTCTTATTTAGGCGAACAAACCAAACTTTGATTTATCACACGAGTTAGAAGAGATACTACTAGAGGAACATCCCCTGAGAGTCAAGAAACGGAAACAACGTGACCTCAGCCGACTGAGTCCTGAATTGAGGCAGATGGAGGAACAGTGCGTAATATCAGTCCCCCAAGTGTCAACTATTGATCATCATCATCAAACTTTCTGTAGATTCACTTCGTACGATTTCAAAAAAGCTCAACAGCAGACATATTACCCATTCAACCAGCAACTTATATCCACTATCGCGTCTATGACCACTGAATTGGAATCATCACGTCCTCCCACACCTACCACGTCCGTCGATGCGGAGAGAGAGATAACGGAACACGATTCACCTGCTCATGGAGTATCGTTGAGTGAGGGGGTTGACGCCACCACCTTTCATAACACCAAAACGTAACATATGAACTCCCACTGCCACGAATCGATTGATGTAAATGCATTTAGCATCACCCCCCTGCTTTCTTTTCCGTTGCCCTAAGCTGATGTTTTTCCACATTTCGTTATTCTCACACTTTCACTGTTCTCCAGCATTTTTTTTTTTTGTTTAGACACTTGTTGCAACGCGTGTACTTGTTCCACTTTCTATTCTTGAGGTAATACTATGATGATTTGGGAGACTATTACCCAAAGTATTGGGAAATGTAAGCTTGAAAAGTGGATATTAGACTATGAGGAGTTGTTGTGGGTGCTGATCCAGGCTCGGATTTTATCTTGTGTTTGTTTAGTTTAGCCCTTGGATGCTTATATTACATATGTGATTTTTCTCCAGACTTATTCTGGTCGTTACCTTTTTGCTAACTCACATTCTCTCCCTTTTCTTCCCTCAACTTTTCCCTCTTGTTGAATTAGGTTCTCATGCGCTCAGACGGTCATGTCATGGTCAGACCTGACCGCGAAGACCCTTCTCTACGCGCTCGCGGGCATATATATATTCATTTACTCCACCCCCTTCATTTATTCTAATTCTAACTTACATATATTCCGTACCAGTAAATTACTGTACTCATTCCTCAGTCCGACTCACTCATCTCTGTCGATTGAGGTTACGTTTTCCCGTCACTTTTACCTACTTCTAGTGAACTTAGTGTTCTGTAGCGTGTTACCTATTAGAGCTCTCTTCTCCCTCTTTTGCTGTCCCCCCCAACTTCTACTGTGTATTATGTCACCTGAAGGGCCGCTGAGAGCAGTAACACCGTCACCGTGTCAAGCTAGAGAGTTGTCCCTTTTTCAATTGTTTCATAGCTAGCGCCACATGTATAAATAGTATATATGTAGGTGGCGGTCATCCCTCAGTCTTCTACTGAGCTAATGCTGCTCTAGGTATAGTAGTCTCAATGTATTCAGTCTTCTACTGAATTTACATCACCCCAAGAGAGTCACTCTTACAATAGGGTATGAGCTCACCTGAATACTCAAATACTCACAGTAAATCCTAATTTGCTGGCTCACAAGCTTTCCCCCTCACACACATTCATTTATTGCAATTGCAACCATGGTTATCTAATGCCTTCAAAGTTCCTCACTTCAATTGAGAAGTTTTTTGATGATTACCCAATAGGAATAGCTGGTCTTATTTAGTCAGAAGTGCTTTTTCTAACACTTTCACACATCCCCCAAATTGCAAAAAGGCAAAGAAGCTTTGCCCCAATAGTAGCCTAACCCACTGTCCCCACTGGGGCAGAGGCTAAGGGCCATTGATGACTGGGAGACTAGGAGAGGTGCAATGACAAAGGCTGCAGCCTGATACAGCTCACTATCAAGGTGACTATCTGGATATCTATTAAGGTGGACAAAATGTAAAAATAATATGACTGTATGTGAAGCATGGAGAGTGCTGAGACTGCATGGACCAAGCACTAGTGTAATAGTGCCTTGAACACGATGCTGGCAAGGTTCAGCCCAGTGCAACAAGCCCAGCAGATGTGGCTTGCTTCAATGTACTCTGTTATGATTTGGTAAAGCCGAGGAGTCGGTCAAGTCCTGCAGACCGTTCGAGGTGGCTAGGCTTCAACATGCTCGTGCGTTGCACCCTGCTGTTCCATGTGTGCCACTGATTTGGACAGAAGAGAGACCTGGGAAGATACCGAGAATGTCAGCCCGAGTGAAGGACTTTAGACAGAAGAAAGGGGAATGAGGGGATGCAAACCAAGTTGATATTCAGAGTGAGGAACTATCTACATACATCCACTACTTATATAGGTTAAGAAGCAAGGTGTGGAACAGGGTGGCATAAGGAATGGAGAACAATAAGGTATGAAGAATCATGTGGAGGCATTGTCCACAGTGATCAAGAATAGAATAAGAAATGTAGGCGAGAATAGAATAATGAAGTATGGCTGAGAATAAAATAATGAGGGAGTGGGTGAGAATAGAACAATAGAAAACAGCTGAAGATAAAACAATAGGGCCGTGACCAAATTAATAAATGAATAGTAATTATTCCAAGAGAGAACAGGTAAGGAAATGGACAGGGAATGAGGGAATAGTAGGGGGTGGAGGGGATAGGGTGAGAGGAGTGGTCCAGACAATACACCAGATGTACTGAGTCAAAACTGCATGATAGTGAGGGATGATATGAGTAAGGGTTGGTCAGTCAGTATTACTGAGTGAACCAGAGCTCGTGTTAAGACCTTGATACCGAGTTCCGGTACACTCAGTAATACCGACCAACCACCCATCCTCTACCATATTATTCTCACTATCACATGGGCTCAGCTCGGTACATCTGGTACACTGTCTAGGCTTCTTCTTTTATCCTATCCGTCTCATCTTTCATTATCCTTCCATCCCTTCACCCGTTCCCCCTGAACAACATGACGGCCACTCATTATCCTAGCCACTGCCTATTGTTTTATCTTTGGTCGTCCTCTATTGTTCTATTCTCACCCACCACTTCATTATCTTATTCTCAGCCATACTCCATTATTCTAATCCCACTTACATTCCTTATTCTATTTCTGATCACTGTGGACAATGCCTCCATGTGGTTTTTCATATCTTATTGTTTTCCATTCCTTACACCACCCTTTTCCACATCTTGCTTCCTAACCTATATAAGTAGCGGGATGTATGTAGATAGTTCCTCACTCAGAATATCAAATCAGTTCACACCCCATTGCCCACCTTCTTCATCTAAAGTCCTCTGTTCAAGCCGATGCCCTCGGCACCCTCACGAGACTTCTTACTGTCTAAATTAGTGGTGTGCACCGAACAGTAGGGCGCAACGCACAAGCACGTTGAAGCCTAGCCACTCCAAAACAGTTTGCAGGACTTAACCGATATTTCAGCGTTACCAAATCCTAACAGTATATTCTGAGTGACACTGCTTTCTGTGCCACCTCCATTCTTACGATCATGCCCCCATGAACTAGATCTACAGCCCGTATAGATGACAATCAGCTCACCCCTACAGTAAATCAATGAAGGGAGCATGAAGCCTCTGGTACCCTGCCCCTTCTCATTGGTTATACCTCGCCGACAATAGAACTACGGCATCTCACCTCCCCCTTTGAGCAAGAACCATGCATCGAAGAGGTGGTTGACGACAAAATTGAATATGCAGATTATGATAACGACGATCAAGAACCCCATCTGACAGAGGACGAACCTGGTTCAGTACACTATGACACAGATGCTGAAACCGAGGAACAGCCTTAGCACCCCTGGCAGGCGAACACGCCTGAACCTCCCTGGACTCCAACAGCGGTGCCCTCTCAGCCTACGGTTGCACCCTGTCAGCCTGTGGCTGTACCTCCGCAACCTGCAGCTGCACCCCCTCTATCCACAGCTATACCGCCACAGGCCAGGCAAGCTCCTCGAGCCCAACCAGCCCCACAGCCCAGGCAAGCTCTGCAAGCCGGGCCATCTCCTAGGGCCAGGGCCCCCATGAACCTGGCTAACAATCAAGACCTTCTAAATGCCATTCTCGAACTTGGCAGGACCGCTCGGAACCACTGACAAGATGGTCAAGCCACCAGAATCCAAGAACCAGAACCCTTCGATAGAAATGACCTCAAGAAGTTAAAGGGTTTCATCTTCCTTTGCAGAATGAACTTCTGCACCTGGCCTAACTCATTCCCCAACGATAGGCAAAAAGTCAATTATATGGTCTCCTACCTGAAAGGAATGGCTCTGGAATGTTTCGAGCCCTACCTGACGGGTAATCCCAATACGGAACCCCATTGGACCAGCAACCTGGAGCTTTTTATCGACAAATTACAGATCAACTTAGGCTCTTGGGACAAAAGAGCCGATGCTGAGATGGCCCTCAAAAAGCTAACCATGCAGGACAACCACAAAGCCACTCGGTTCTTTGTGGAATTTTACAGGCTCGCAGCCTTTGTTGACTACAACAACAACACCCTCCTCTGCAAGGCATACACGGCACTGCTGAAGCACATCAAAGATGGTCTCATCCATTTCAACAAACCCTGCACACTCGACAAACTCTGAAATCGTGTTCAAAGGATTGACATGAGGTATTGGGAATGAAAAGCTGAACAGTCTGCGGAGGGCAGCAATGAGCCAAAAAAAGATATCAGATCAGACAAGCCTGGCAACAGATCGACCTCGGACAACCGCCAGTAAAACAACAGCAACGATAACAGCAGCAAGGACACCTCCAAGAACAAAGATGGGAAAATGCCTGACCCACCCGTGTATACCAAAACCCTCAGGAAGGATGGCAAACTTCTCCCAACTGAACATCAAAGACGCATGGACCACAACCTGTGTCTCCTCTGTGCCGCCAGTGATCACAAAGTCGCTGAATGCCAAAAGGCAACCAAAGTCCACGTGACCACTACTCCCGACTCCATCTCACAGGCATCCAATGCCTCGGACGTCAATGCTGAGGACTTAGCAATGGCTACCGAGGACTAGTCCACCATCCACTAGCCTCTGAGCACACCAAGAGTTGCATTGACTCGGTAGATGCAAGTAGTGAGGTGTAGATCAATGCTCCTATGCCCCCAATTTTCGTTTAATTTTTTCAGTCATTATCCGTTCATAGTTAGACTCTTATGTTATTCTGCCTTAGAATTCGTTGATCCAGTACTGCTAAATTCGGTTGTTACTGAATACATAGACATGTCACTAGATCCCCCAATAGGACAACCAGTCCACCCATCCATTATCATGTCACTAGATCCGTCAGTTGGCAATATTCGGTCACAACTCGCTCACACACTATAATCCATTGATTAACAGGGTATTGGGCAGTATTATGCTCCATCACGCCACTAACACCTTTAGGTGTGTCCGATGGCCTTGGTCCAGTTGGCACATGCCACTGCTCCAAAGGCCTCACCTAGGATCCTGTTTCGTCACTGGAAGCCTTGTCAATAGTCCTAGTCAATGCAACTGCCTTGTGCATGCTTGTATACCAGAAGCACGGCTGGCAAAGTTTTTAGCTAGGACCTCTCAGTCAGCAGTGCCATTCGGCATGCCCAACCAGGGTCTCTTCCGTCCGTCCGCATCCACTCCTATCCCTATACCGTTCCTTCCCGTTCCCTCGGCATATGGTAGACTATGGGACATCTACCTAGAGAGGGGGGTAACAACCAATTAGAAACACTTCAAACTACTCCCCTTCCAAAAGCATCCATCTCCCAAAATTCCTTCCCTCTGATCTCAACCTAACTGCCAAAAAACCTGGCACGTTCAGTTGTTCCTTTTCATTTCTTCACATGCTTTTACTCCTTTATTTTCACCCAAACAAAATATATATATTCTCAGTCATCCTTCAAAGTCTCATCTATTACTATCTCCTCATCCTGTTCCTTATCCTACCCCTTATCCTCTTCTCCATCATCATCCTTCAACTGGTCTTCTCCCATACTCCCGCTCCTACCCGACTCTTCCGGGACTCTTGTATGGCCCGGGATTCCTGAACTGCCACGCCAATCCTCACCCATCAAAGCCATAGCATGACTTATGCACTCAGCCGCTGTAGAGTTGCTCTAGGTAATTAATACCTAAAAGCCTGCATGCACCGGTCCTTTTCTCTGGCGGGATCTAGTGCAGTCGTTTGGCACAGCTGGAATAGGTTCTGTGACTTGGCAATATATGAACGAAAATAGAAAGTGAACGAAATATAGTGTGATGTGACAGGGACATGACCTTGATGAGACACAAATGCATCATACTGACTAAGACTTGGACTTTGACTTTGGGACTTGAATACAATAGTCTAGACGTTTCTAGACTAGTCTTGACTTAGACTTGGAGACTGGACTTGGGGCTTTAACTTGTGAACTTGTTATTACAGAGGTGAGCCAGAGGCCTTTATATACAAAAACCAAGCAACGATGCAAAACGATGCGAGAGGTTGGCCATGTCAGTTGAATGACAAAGCACGAGAACAAAGTATACAAAAGAGGAAACTATGGAGAAACTCTGGAGAAATAGTACAGCATCGAGGCTGCACGAATAGGTGCTAGGGGCTATGATAGGGGGAGACTAACCAAAAAGGTAAGGATGATGAATAATAATGAGAAAAGACTAACAGAATAGGAAACAGGTCTGAGTCATGCCAAGAAAAGGGGAAACATATAAAAGAAACAATAAGGAAGTCCACCAATAAACATCTAACAACCTTGTCCACTACTCCTGAGGGGCCTTAGGATGAGTCAGGGGACTGAGTCATCTTGGAGTATTTCCAGGTCACAGGCAACATATCTTCCGCAATTTCTCCAGTATCCAATCCAAGAATAGGGGTCTGGGAGTAGAAGGACTAATGGGTATACGGTTGTGCACTCTCATTTTGTGTTTAAGAGAGAGTCAAATGGAGTGGGCAGGGTAATCAGGATGGGATAGTGCCCTGAACTCTGCCTCATATTCCACTCTACTCCTATCACGATATGCTGGTCTAGACGTCATTCCAAGAAAAATATATGGTTCTTGGCTTTCTGGGAAATAGACTGCATCTCCTATCGCATATGACTGAGTATAGATTGGATGGGATCGTCTTCTGAGTGAGAAATGTGCTGGTGGGGGTACGTGAAGATAATGATATGTTAATGGTTCTGCCTGGATATGTGTGTCCTGGGTATTGTAGCATTGCATGGGAATGAGCTCTGAAGAAGACATGATGACTAATTAGGAGTCTGAAGATCGGTGTACTGAATAGAATGGTTGGCTGTGTGATGTGGCGGCAGTGAAGGTGATATGGGATGAGCGCCATCAAAGTCTGATTTAGAACATGGTTGAGATTGGTTGCTTTACTGTCACCGCCTCTGCCATCTGGAGGAAAACTTGGGTCATAGCTGCCTGCCCCTACAGGATGTCTTCCCAGATCTCAAGGAGGCACTGGGACCCTGACTCTGCCAGCTGCAGGACATCCACAGTCATCGATTGACCACTCGGCCTCAGTCCCATCGGCCGCTTGCTCGACCACATCATGACGGCCCTTCTTGGCCTCTTCATCGGTCACTCCTCTCATTCTGTTTCTGTTTCCTCCTGCTCACTCTGTTCTTCCTCACTCTCTCTCTCCAACTCCACCTCTTCCCGACTCTTGACCTTGCACTGCCAAGGCGCCACCAGGCTGCACTTCACATGATGGGCATTGCATCGCCTGCACGCTGCCCCTATGTTCCTCACCTGACAATTCTCCTCGCATTCCTCGCAATGATTGCAAGGAGGAGGAAGAGATGGTGACCATCCTTGGGTCAGCCTTTTCTTGGGCTAATAAAGGGAAGAAATCAAAAAAATAATAATAAATAAAATAAAAATTCCCCACATACCTTACCCCCCACCAGCACTCTCCTCACATTCGTTTCTTAGTAGACTCTGCTCCCGTACTCCTACCCCTCTTACAGAGTGAAGACCCTGGTCTTCCCGAAACTTTGGGAGCCTCCACGGCACCAGTACCCTCACTTTCAGGACCCTCACCCTGTTCCCCCATATTTAGAGGAGGTCCTGTCCCAGTTGCATCCTCAAGGCCCCAGTCCCCCACCTGTTTTGCCAACCCCTCCCGATCCCTCTCGGCCATTCCAGCAGTAGCATCGGCCACTCTACTATCAGCCTCTTCCCTCTCTCCCATTAATTTAGCAGCCGCTTTTGCCGCATCCTCACCCTCTTTTTTCTTGGCCTCGGCCTCGGCAATTTGGGCGGCATCAGCCTCTTGCTTCTGCTACCTCTCCAACCTGTTCCTTTCTATTTCAGCTTTCTGTGCATTTTCCTCGTCCGTTTCATAACCCATCTTGTTGCGGTAGACAGTGATGAGGTACACGTATGAATGGAAGCAAGGATCATATTCCAGTGCCAAATCCCAAACCTTTGTGACATCACAATAAGGCATCAGAGCTGCATATTCAACTCCCGCTCCCCAGCTTCATGGGTTCAGCCACTAAGGGGGGGATACTGTCAAGACCTTGATATCGAGCTCCGGTACACTCGGTAATACCAACCAACCACCCGTCCTCTACCCATATTATTCTCACTATCACATGGGCTCAGCTTGGTACATCTGGTACACTGTCTAGGCTTCTTCTTTTATCCTATCCATCTCGTCTTTCATTATCCTTCCATCCTTTCACCTGTTCCCCCTGAACAACATGACGGCCACTCATTATCCTGGCCACTGCCTATTGTTTTATCTTTGGTCATCCTCTATTGTTCTATTCTCACCCACCACTTCATTATCTTATTCTCAGCCATACTCCATTATTCTAATCCCACTTACATTCCTTATTCTATTTCTGATCACTGTGGACAATGCCTCCATGTGGTTTTTCATATCTTATTGTTTTCCATTCCTTACACCACCCTTTTCCACATCTTGCTTCTTAACCTATATAAGTAGCGGGATGTATGTAGATAGTTCCTCACTCAGAATATCAAATCGGTTCGCACCCCATTGCCTACCTTCCTCATCTAAAGTCTTCCGTTCAAGCCGATGCCCTTGGCACCCTCACCAGACTTCTTACTGTCTAAATTAGTGGTACGCATGGAACAGCAGGGTGCAACACATGAGCACGTTGAAGTCTAGCCACTCCAAAATGGTTTGCAGGACTTAACTGATATTTCGGCATTACCGAATCCTAACAGCTCAGTATCATGGACTTGACATACTCCTGTATTGCACCTTTCTTCTGTACAGCTACTAGATTTCAGGAGGTGTTCAAGAGGGTGCTGAGAGTGTCAGCCCAAATGTGGATTAAGACGGAGAGGCTAAGAGATATACAGTCTAATTGTTGTTGATATTCTGAACAAAGAAATACATACATCAGATATGCTACTTGTATAGTTAAAGAAATGGGGATGAATGTCCTTGACATATTACAGGGTAATACAAGAAATGTATGCAAAAGAAAAAGACATTGAAAGAAGATATGGAAAATTAGGTTGAACTGACTGAGCATAGAAACATAATGAAGCAAGTAGAAACAAAATGCATAAAAGAATAGGTGGGGACAGAAGGGGATGGAATGGGGTGGAATGAAGTGGAATGAACCAAGGATGAATCTAATGTACTGAGCTGAGACCACATACTAGCGAAGAATGACTTGTCACTTGCAGGTAGGATTTATTAGGAACTGTTGCACCGGCATGCACAACTATTCAATTCAGCCTATTCAGCCTAACTCTGCCCTCGTTCACCTATTCAACCATATGCTCTTCAGCCTTTGGATTCAATGCACCTCAGGTATCCATCTTGGCATCACATGCAACTTTCAATATGCTCCACTCATTTACGTCAATCTCTATATGCTCACAAATCCATTTTCACTTTATTACCTTTAATACTTTCCCTTTTATGTTCCACTCCACTTTCCTTATTTCGCAATTCCACTCTATTTGTCAGGAACTGTACGCCGGCAAAGCTGACCATTCAATTCAGCCCACTCAGCCCAACTCCGCTCTCGCTCACCCATCCAACCATATGCCCTCAGCCCACGGACTATATGCACCTCGTGTATCCGTCTTGGCGTCACATGCTCCTGTCAAACCGCTCCACTCATTTACGTCACATCCCATATGCTCGTTATTCCATTCCGTCTCCATTTACGTTTCATATCCTTCATTTACGTTTCATTCCCTTTTCATCTATTCGCATTTCCGCTCAGTCCTTTATGTCCGATCTGCTATTACGTTCCTTAGGGTAACTCCGTTGGGAATCTGAGTGACACGTCACTCAACAATGTCACGGAGGAGATCATTATTTGGATGTAGTATTTCTGTTTCTCGCTTTTCACGTTCCTCGGCTTTCTCATTCTATTATAGGAGTCTATTTGACTCCTAATAGATTAGAAAGTAGTATAAAAGGCCTTGTACTATTAGTTCAGTCCTCAGTCAGAATATCAACCCTGATTTTGACTAAGACCCTCCATTACTTCCGTCTTCCTCGCCATTACGAAATTTTGGGGACCGTGTGATCCAAGCGGGCGCAACGCAAGCACGTTGAAGCCAACCCCAACTCTGAACCTCGCCAATCACTTCGCCATTGGGAGATTACATTATATTACGATTACATCTTTTTCACTATCGTAACAGTATTCTCTGATATCTGATCTGCTACTATGTTCTTTATAGGGTAACTCCATTGGGAATTAGGGTGACACATCACCCCTCAATGTTACAGAGGAGATCAAGATTGGGACATAGTATTCTGTTCTTGCTTTTCTCAATCTGTTAAATCTGTATGTCAGATGCTTAGTTAGATACTTCTGGAGGGGTTTCTGGAGGCTTCCAAAGGGTTTCCATGAGGGGGGTTGAGACTCTGATGGTGAAGGGATCAGAGACTGTGGATTCATGGATGGAGACAGAAAGGCAGAAAGATGGGAAGCGCTGAGGACTTAGAGTTGTTTGCAGTATTAGGTTGTACGACTAGTCACAGGTGTTTGAGGTCAAAGGGACTTGGCTTCAACTTATGTGTTGCACCCTCCTTGATCATCTGTCTCTAATTTCAGAAAGTCAGAAAGTTTACCAGAACTGAATTGGAAACTACAACACAGATTAAGTCAATTTTCATACTGGCAAATAGTCCAGTCGACTGGGGGTTTATATACATGTAACTAATCCTTGTACTATCTTTGCCGAGTAAAGACAAGGGGGAGAAAGGAATACAAGGGGCTAATAGAAAAGGGAGAACAAGGGAGTAAGGTAGGCAATGATCCTGCAAGTTGTTTATCAAGGAGTGGAACCTAGGTTATGGATTCATGGGGGTTCAGGATTATAGAACTTCAGGTTGATGCAACAGATTTATAGAAAGCAATTGTTCCAGACTTTTAATGGTTGGAAAGTCCCGGAAAAGGTGCAGGTGGTTGTGGGGAGTAATATAGGTTTATTGGGGGCATGGGCCATAACAGTATCCCCCTACTAGGACCAAGCCCTCGAGGTCTTAAGCTTAGTTGAGGCTGTTATGATGTGAAGGAATGATGTAATTGTAATTAACGTAAAATCTCCCAAAGATAAATCAATGGCGAGGTTTGGGGCAGGGTATGGCTTCAACTTGTGTGTTGCTCCCACTGGATTGCACTGGCCCTAATTTCAGAAAGGCAAGACAGAGAATTAGCTAGTAGAGAATCAAGGTTGATTATCTGACTGAGGACTGAACTACTGAAGTATAAGATCTTTATACTAATTTCAAATCTACTAGGAGTCGATTAGATTCCTATAATAGAATAAGAAAGCCGAGGATCATGAAAAGCAAGAACGGAAATACTACGCCCCAAATAATAATCTCCTCTGTGACATTGGGGAGTGACATGTCACTCCAATTCCCAATGGAGTTACCCTAAGGAATGTAATAGCAAATTGGATATAAGAGACTGAGCTGAATTGTGAATAAATGAAAGTGGAGGAGAACATAAATGAAAGGATATTAAATATAAATGAAGACGGAATGGAAATGCAAGCATATGGAGTGTGACATTAATGAGTGGAGCAAATTGACAGGAGCATGTGATGCCAAGACGGATACACAGGGTGTGTATAGTCCATGGGCTGAGGGCATATAGTTGAATAGGTGAGTGAGGGTATAGTTGGGCTGAGTGGGCGGAAATGAATAGTCGGGCATGCCAGTGTACAGTTCCTAACAGAGGCAGTAATTAAGACCGACATGACTGTGGGAGCTTTCTGTTTGTTTTCTGGAATGATTGTCGATCAATAAGCACTGATGGCCCAGTTGCCTATAAGAGGGGTGTTTGCAGAACTAGGGGAATCCTATCTCCAATGGAGAATGCAGATTCTCAACCAATGGAAAACTTCAGAGACTATTCCCATTTCCCCCTTTATGGTGTGGAGCCGGAGGGGGGTTTAGGAGTTGAGCTGTGGCATTTGCAAGTTCTCGATGATGAGTTGGGGGCTCTGCAGGCTGGTGCCATTAGGCTCTGTAATTCTTATGGTGTGTGGTACCCTTGTAGTGGTCTTCTTCTCTTGATCCTTTCGTAGCAGGTCACCTTTTGAAATGGTCGTCATCCAGGGGTGTTCCTTGTTGAGATCCAGAGAGGGATGTGAACTCTGGTAGTTTAGTAGCAGAGGCAGGTGGATCATGTCAAGTACATGTACCAAGACCTGTTTATTCAGCAGTGCCGACCAAGCAACCATCCTATGTTCACGTCCAAGTGTCCAAGCCGCATGCATATCACTTGGTATGCCGGTATTGGCTCAGCACATCCACCACCCATACACCTACTCCTCACCCCTTGGTCTGTCTTACCTCGGGACTTTCTGTCCTTGTGTTATCCTCGGTCACAGCCCTTGTTTTATAGTTGGGCACTTCCTATTGTCCTATCCTTGGCCACATTTCTATTATCCTATCCTTTATTGTTCTATCCCTGCTTTACATTCCTTCATTCTAATTTTACTTGTTATGGACAATAACCACATGCTCTACATACCTTATTGTTCCACATTCCTTATTCCACATGTCGCTTCTTAACCTATATAGGTAGGACATGCATGTACATATTTCTTTATTCTGGGTATCGACTAGGCTTAGGCCCTTTTACCTTCTTCCTCTCTGTTAAGTCCTCGACTCGGGCTGGTATTATCAGCATCCTCCCGAGTATCTGTCTGTTGCAAATTGGTGGCACACACGGCAAGTAGGGCGCAACACATGAGTATGTTGAAGCCAATGCCACTACTCTTGGCCTGTAGGACTTGGCCATTGTCTGCCCAACCCTTCGGCAGTCCCAAAGTCCACCAGTACCCAAAGCCTGATAGATTGGAAGTTCTTGATCGATTTTCCACATACCTAGTTTGCCTGGATAAGGTAAGAGGATTTGTGCTATTTCTGGACTCTTCTTGCACAATAAGACCATTGCCTGTTCTGCTTAATGACAACTATAGGAGATCATTCGGGGGATTTGAGGTTGGTTGGGGTCCTGGCTAGCATGTTGTTATCATTCCTGGAAGAAGATCTGCTGGAGGTTAGACTCGATGCCATGTTGTTAGATGATGTAGATTGGTCATTCATTTTTTCAGTGGGCAGGGGGCCAGGTGGATCTGATGTGTGATTTGGGTGGGGGGTGGATGTTTAGAGGTGAGGAGATTGTATTAGATCCAGGATGAGGTGAAGGGATAGGAAGGTTTGGGGGAAAGGCCTTGGGTCAGGCCAGAGTCAGGATGGTAGTAAATAGTGTTTGTATGTTGGTTGTGAATGTCATGTGTTTTCCTAGTTAGTGTTGGAAGTTTGGGGGTCAGATAGAGATTCTTGACTAATTCCTTAATTTAATGTGGGTTAGCTTCCGGTTGCTTTCCCCTTCTCTAGGGTAGATGTCCCATCATCTGACTAGTGTTCTGCGGTCAGAGTCATGGCAGTCGTGGTGGTTGTAATGGTCGAAATGGTCATGGTGGTCATAGTAGTCATGGTGGTCATGGTGGTCATGGTGGTCATGGTGGTCATGGTGGTCATGGTGGTTATGGTAATTATGGTGGTTATGGTGGTTATGGTGGTTATAGTGGTTGGTCACCGGATTGTCACTTGGATGGTGGCAGTGCCATTGGGATTTGGAGGATGTCCTGTAATTTCGAGTCTTGGTTTGAGCCATCTCAATGGTTCAGCAGTAGATATTCACATGTTATCAACATGTTCTAGTCTAAGAAGGAATCTACACATGGTGCCATTTGTCTAAGGAATGGTATGGGTTCCGCAATGGTCAGGGTTTTTCCTGAGTGGAGTTTTTGGAGGGTGCTGAGTGAAACTGTGGGCTCAACAGTATCAAGAATCAGTTGGGATGAAGATATAAACAAGTAGTAATCAATGCCCTGTCAATCAATGGATCATAGTGAGTGAGCGTATGGTGTCAGGACAACTAGAATCTGATGGATTTTTGGAGGGTTGGAGGTGTTTCCAAGGAAATGGGTTGAATTTTTCAACAATTGGTCATGGGTGTTCAAATTTCTGAGAGAGTGGATGCATTATTTGTTTTACTCTATAGGCACTGTTGGTGTTCAACGTGAACAACTAGTGCTGGAGTTGGAGGCCTGTGCTTCTATTCCTTGGATTCCAAAGTGTCCAATGCTTTGGATTCTGAAGTGTCCAATGCTTTGGATTCCAAAGTGTCCAATGCTTTGGATTCCAAAGTGTCCGATGCTTTGGATTCCGAAGTGTCCAATGCTTTGTATTCCTCCTCGATTTCCTCTATTACAGAGGCTGCACACCCCTTGGTGACTGTGGTGGTAGATCTCGGGCATTCCTTGGCTGTGTGGCCTAATCTGCCACAGAAGAGGCAGAGGTTTTGTTCGAAGCAGTGTTGCTGTTCTTGCAGTGTAAGTTTTCCATCTTTATCAAGCTTGGACGAGAGGTCCATGGTAGTCCTGCTGCCACCAGATGGGGTCGTAGGTTGGCCTGGATTGGCCATCTTATTGCTTGTATTAGGGGCCGAGTACGTGTTCATGGGGGCCTTCCCTCTGTTGTAGGGGTGGTCGAAGTTCTGGGTGGAGGAGGACTCCCTGGCAACTTCCGATCATCGTTTCCAATAACACACATCTGTCAGGCTTTAGGAACTGATGGACTTTGGGACTGCCGAAGGGTTGGGTGGACAATGGCCAAGTCCTGCAGGCCAAGAGTAGTGACATTGGCTTCAACATACTCGTGCATTTCACCCTACCTGCCATGCGTGCCACTGATTTGCAACAGACAGGATACTCAGGAGGATGCCGATGATGCTGGCCTGAGTTGAGGACTTAACAGAGGGGAAGAAGGTAGAAGGGCCTAAGCCTAGTTGATACCCAGAATGAGGAAATATGTACATGCATATCCTACTTATATAGGTTTAAGAAGCAACATGTGGAATAAGGAATGTGAGACAACAAGGTATGCAGAGCATGTGGTTATTGTCCACAACAAGTAAAATTAGAATGAAGGGATGTAAAGCAGGGATAGAACAATAAAGGATAGGATAATAGAAATGTGGCCAAGGATAGGACAATAGGAAGTGCCCAACTATAAAACAAGGGCTGTGACCCAGGATAACACAAGGACAGAAAGTCCCAAGGTGAGGTGGATCAAAGGGTGAGGAGTAGGCATGGTGGGATTAAAGAATGGTGAGTGGCATAGTGTATGTGAGGGGTGGGGACAAGGAGTGTGGATGGTGGATGTGCCAAGCCGAGACCGGCGTTCCAAGTGATATGCATGCGGCATGGACACTTGGACATGAACATAGGATGGCTGCTCAGTCAGCACTGCCGAGGAGATAGGTCTTGGTATGTGTACTTGACAACATCAATGGATTGGGACAGGAGGTGGAATTGGAGCAGGGAGTGGGGTTTTCCTACTCTAGAGATCTCATCCTTGATCCTGCTAGGAAGTCCATTGTAGAACTGATGACAGAGTGCGGCATTGCCCCAGTGGATACAGGTGGCTAGTCAATTGAATTTGACTACATATTCATGATGCACTGGTTATCGCACATGCGGAGGTTCTTGAGGTCTGCTTCGGCCTCTCCTTCTGGGTTGTGGGGGCTGAAGTTGGTCTTGAATTCAGTGATGAACTTGTCATAGTCATAGAGCCAGTCAGGCTCATCAGGGGTGGTAAGGGCTGGTTCAAACCAGTCCAGGGCAGTACCAGTCAGGTACAACAGTACATAGGTTACCTTGGTGCTATCAGAGTTAAAAGCGTCAGGGTGGTCATGGAAGTTTAGACTACACTGCACTAGGAAGGCTTGTAGTTTCCTTGAATTGGATCTGTTGAAGGTATCTGGGTCCCAGACCTTGGTGGCATGGGGGGCTGATCTTCTGGGGCTGGTCAGATTACTTGCCAGCATGACAATGGTCTGTAAGGTTGGGCACATTGTTTGGTCCTAAGGTGGAGGCCCCTCCTGGTTGTGTGGGAGGTGGCAGTGCCATGGCAGGTGGTACGACATAGGGTGGGATAACAGGGGGTGGTGTAGTGGGCAGAGGTGCAACGGGTAGTGGTGCAACAAGTGGTGGTGTGATAGGTGGTGGTGCAGTGGGCGGTGGCACAACAAACAGAGGTGTGAAGGGTGGTGGTGCAATAAGTAGAGGTGGTGCAAGGGGGGGTGGTACATAGAGGGGAGATGCGAAAGGGGGTGGTGCTATGGATGGTGGTCCCAAAGTTGACAGCACTACTGAGGATGGTCCTAAGCTGGATGGCATCTCTGAGGGCAATGATTGATGAGTCTCTGGGGGGTGGTTCACAAGGAACAGGTTGGTCATATTTGAGCATGGGTATAGATCTGCACTCAAGAATCTGGAGTCAGATGAAGGTTCTGGAGGATGTGCTAGGGTCTGAGACATCTGGAAACTGGGTTGGGGGGTGGTGTAGAGTTGCTCTAGGTAATTAATACCTAAAAGCCTGCATGCACCGGTCCTTTTCTCTGGCAGGGTCTAGTGCAGTTGTTCAGCACAGCTAGACTAGGTTCTGTGACTTGTGAGAGGCTGTCAAGCCCCCGATACCAGGCTCTGTTGGAATAGTTTGACCGGCATCTGTACATTGGTTGCCATGTCACAGTAGTCACAGATGAT
>QLPI01015694.1:0-11869 GCA_003314275.1 Chroogomphus rutilus | reverse complement strand
TTAACTTGCTGTCGTCTTGTCGGAGAACTTGACCAGGCTTTTATCACACCAAAGTTTCGTCACACTTCTCGGGTTACCTCTTTAACGGTTCCAAAACATTTACTCTTAGGATCAGGCTTACCACATGTTCTATGGGAAGAAGCGATGAGGCACTCAGTGTGGCTCCAAAATTGGACCCCTGCACATGCACTTAATGGTATGACACCTTATGAAGCTTGATACAAGAAAAAACCATACCTCACTGGAATTCAAGAGTTCGGTGTAGCTGCCTATGTAAAGGACATGAACATGAACAAGCTAGACTCACACGCTATAGTTGGGAGGTTTGTCGGATATGATTCTGAATCAAAAGGTTACCATATCTACTGGCCTAATAAGAAATCAGTTACAGTTGAACGTAACATCATATTCAATGAAAATGACATACATACAACTGATAACTCAGATATCTTATCTGGTGATTTACTGGCTGAGGGGGAGAGGGATAAAAGCATCCAGTCAATCCCACTTCACAAACCTACCGAGTCACCTAATACCCAGCTATACCCAACTAAACCTGAGGAAACAGTCCATTATGATCCACCCAACCGCACTACACCTACCTTACAAGACGATGCTGTTGCTGACTTCTCCAAGAATTCCGATATATCTTCAGACCTAGGCAGAGGCCAATGTGCAAGGAAACCTAAGGGTGCATACAAACAAATGAATGAAAGACTTACAGCTACTTTCGCACACTCTAAGGATATCAGTCAGCAAACACACGTAGAATCTGACTGAGAAGATTCAACTTACTGGCCGCTGAATTCCCAAATTGACTTTGTATTACTGGCAATGACTGGCCTTGCTCTACGTACCCTTGATGAGGCTCTCAGAGGACCAAATAGAGACCACTGGCAAAAAGCACTAGAGTATTAAATAGGCCAATTAGAAAAACTTGGCACCTGGGTGATAGAAGACTTACCAAAAGGTCAAACCGCTATACCTTGCTCAGAAGTACTAAAGGAGAAACCTGGACAAGACAATCAGATCATATTCCAGTGCGAATTGTAGCTGGTGGTCACAAACAAATAGAAGGGATCAACTATACCGAAACATTCTCAGCAGCCACCAAACTTCCATCAATCCAAGTCGTGCTAGCCAATGCAGCTATGATAGACTGGGAGATACACCAGATTGATGTAAAAAGTGCCTACCTTAATGCACCGCAGAAGGAAACTGTGTATATAAAGATTCCACATGGCGCAGCAAAGCCAGGGCAAGAAGGGAAGGTCTGTCGGCTCCTAAAAGGGATATATGGCCTCAAACAAGCTGGCAGAGATTGGCACCAAGAACTCACCAAAGTGTTTACAAGCCACCTGGGATTCACTTGGTCTGACATCAATCATTTGGTTTTTCACAAAAAATCACAATTCGACCACACAATTGTTGCAGTCGCAACTGATGATATGATTGTCAGCTCAAAGAGAATAACCGAAATAAAGAGACTCAAAAACACACTTGCACGTCACTGGGAGATATCAGACCTTGGAGAAATCAGATGGTACCTTGGATTTGAGGTCAAGTGAAACAGGAAAGAATGTACTATATCAATGAACCAGCAAACTTACATTGAGAGCATGGCAGAGAAGTTTGGGTTATCGAACGTGAAACCAGTGCCTGTCCCCATGAACCCAGGAGCAATCTTTAGTAAGGACCAAGGACCGACATCCTTGTCCAAAGTCATGGAGATGCGGCAAGTGCCATATGTGGAAGCAATTGGTAGTGTCTTATGGCCAGCAATGGTATCGAAACCAGATGTTGCTTTTGCAGTTGGTATATTGGCACAGTTCGTTCAAAACCTGGTGGAGATTCACTGGAATGTGCTCAAGTACATCATCATTTATCTGCGAGCCATGAAAGATTTATGGTTAACATTTTGAGGAAGAGAGTCTGAACTCACCATTGGTTACTGCAACGTAGACTGGGCAGGCCAGAGTCATCGGCATTTGATTTCTGGTTATGCGTTCTACATGGGAAACGGAGTGGTAACCTGGAGCTCTAAGAAGCAAAATGTCATTGCTTTGTCCAGTACAGAAGTGGAATATGTCTCACTTACCCATGCAGCCAAGGAGGCACTATGGTTGCGGATGTTCCTTGCAGAGTTGCATGGGAACGAAATGGAAAACATCGTGATCAACTGTGATAATCAGGGGGCAATTGCTCTGTCAAGAGATAATAAGTTCCACACAAGGACCAAGCACATAGACTTACAATATCACTTCGTCCACAAATGTGTTGCCAATAAGAAGATTAGCATCCAGTATGTAGCCACCAAAGAGAATGTGTCAGATGTGTTCACAAAGGCATTGCCGAGGGTGAAGTTCACACAGTTTGTAGAGGGGCTAGGGCTAGGCCATGATTAGGTCCCTCACTCAGTATGTCATGCTCGAGGGGGAGTGTTGAAGAAATTCAAGTATATTCATCCTTCATATCTTTGTCACCAACAGAACTATCCAGATTTAGACTCCGCCAAAGAGTATTTTTTATTGTTAGCGCAGAGACATGGCTCAACTTCTGACCAGAAGCTGAGCCATGAGTAACATCTTCTGTATGCATAGATAGCATCTGCTGACTTTGTATTATGTAGTCATTCTTTTAGGTAGTTACAAAGAATAATATTAAAACTTCTAACCAGAAGCTGAGCCTCATTATTTTAGCTCCGGTTGCACCAATTATTTCAACAACACGCCATAGGTGCACGTGACATACGACACAAACACGCTGTATGTGTGTGCAACATACAACACAAATGTGCCGTATGCATGTGCAACATATGACACGAACATGCCGTATGCATGCACAACATACAACACAAACATGCCATACACACACACAACATATGACATGAACACACCGTACACGCATGCAACATACGACACAAACACACCATATGCACATGCAACATGCAACATACACCATGAATGTGCTGTATGCATGTGCGATGTACGACATGAATGCACCGTACGCACACAAGATGTACAACATGAACACATCATATGCACACGTGACATATGACACGAATGCACCACATGTGTACATGTCATATGCATGAGCATAAGATGCATTGGTGTCAGCACGTGTGCATATGGCACATTGGTGTCAGCGCGTGCATGTATAGCACATTCGTGTCATACATGTGCATGTATGGCACGGTCATGTTGTATGTGTGCGCATGTGGTGCATGTGTGTCATACGCACGTACATAGTTGAGGCAGCGGGTTGGGCCAGGTCATGGGTGCTCTCAGCTTGATCCACACCCAAACCCAAGGGCACCTAACCCATGCTATTCCCTATTGGCTGCTGCTGCTGCTCCTCCTCCTCTGGGTTTTCCTCCTCAGTTTCCCTCCCCTCACTCTCCTTGTCTAACTCCACCTCCTCCTGACTCTTCACCTTATGTGCTTGGGGTGCCACCAGCTTGCAGCCTACCTTCCACTGGTTGCACTCCTTGCATGCAGCCCCGACAGGTAATGCAGTTGTACTCACACCTCCTACAAGTAGGGCAAGGGGGACCATCGGCCGGTGTCCACTTCTTTTCGGCCTGCTTTGTGTGCTATCAAAGCAAAATTAAAACAACAAACAACAAAAACCAAAAGGTTCCCAACTCACCTTGGCCCCTCTCGGCCCACCACCCTTAGTTGCCCTGCTGGGCCCCACCTCTGCGTTCTTATCTCTCTTGTATATAAGAGTCTTTGGGACTCCCAAATCTTCAGGAGCCCCCACCTGTTCAATGCCCTTGTTCTTGGCCATTTGGGCTGTCTCTGTCAGGACTTGGTGAGGCCAATGATTTGGTTAATGTCTTATAGGCCTCTCGAGGTGGCTAGGCTTTAACATGCTCGTGCATTACGCCCCTTATTTGGACAGGAGCGGTACTGGTGAAGATGCCAAGGGTGTCGGCTTGAGCGAAGGACTTGGACAGGAGAAAGGCGGGCAAGGGGGTCTAAGCCAAGTTGATATTCTGAGTGAGGAACTATCTACATACATCCACTACTTATATGGGTTAAGAAGCAAGATGTGGAACAGGGTGGCATAGGAAATGGAGAACAATAAGGTATGAAAAACCATGTGGAAGCATTGTTCACAGTGAACAAGAATAGAATAAGAAATGTAGGCGGGAATAGAATAATATAGTATGGCTGAGAATAAAATAATGAAGGATTGAATGAGAATAAGACAATGGAGGAATGGCCGAAGATAAAACAATAGGGCCGTGATTGAAATAATAAGTGGACATTGAGTGTCACGGGGGAAGACGGGTAAGGAAGTGGTTGGGAAATGAGAGGATAGTGAGAGGTGGAAGGGATAGGTGGGAGAGATAGTCTAGACGATATACCGGATATGCCAAGCCAAGACCGTATGGTAGTGAGGATAGTATGGGTAAAGGTTGGTTGGTTGGTTGGTTGGTCAGTCGGTAATACCGAGTAAATTGGAGCTCGGTATCATGGCCTTGACAGTCTCTCCCATATCCTGGGGAGGCTCCACCTCACTCATTTCCTGGGGGGCCTGCATTCCTGCCCACTTGGCTAACTTGGCCTGTTTCTTCTAAGCCACCTTAGCAGCTTCCTCGGCCAGGTGTTGTTCCTCTGCAGCCTTGGCCGCTGCCTTGGCTGCCTTCTTTGTGGCCTTCTCTGCCTCCTCTGCTGCTGCCTTTGCAGCCTCAGCAGCTTCCTCGTCTACCTTCTGCTGAGTCTCGGCAGCCTCTTGCACTACCCGTTCTACCTTTTCCTTTTCCTCCCACTGGCACTGATGGACAAGTCAGTTCTCCTCAACTCTTTTCATCTCATCATCAGTCTTGGCACCTATTCTTGTTTAGGGAGGTACTGATGGGGGCTAGTGATGTGGTTGGCTGATGGGAAGCCTGGGAATTTCCCCAAACAATCCGTGACATCACACCGGTGCCCAGAACTCTATTTTAAAACTCCACCTACCAGCTACATGGGTTCAGCCACTAGGGGGGGGATACTGTCAAGTCCACGATACCAAGCTCTGGTTCACTTAGCAGTACCGACCAAATGACCCTTACTATTTAATCCCCCATACCAGTGACAAGTCATTCCTTACTAGTACATGGTCTCAGCTCGATACATTTGGCTCATCATTTGATTCACTCTCCTCATCCCATTCCCTCTATTCTTTGTTACTCTTTCATTCTCCATCCTTCTCTTTATCCATTTCCCCTCAGGACATTTACTATTTACTTATTATTCGGTCATGGCCCTATTGTTTTATGTTTGGCCACTTTCTATTGTTCTATTTTCATCCACTCTCCCATTATTTTATTTTTGGCCATATCTCATTATTCTATTCTCATTTACATTCATTATTCTATTCTTGATCATTGTAGACAATACCTCCACATGGTCTTCATACCTTATTGTTCTCTATTTCTTATGCCACCCTGATTCCACATCTCACTTCTTAACCTATATAAGTAGTGAATGTATGTAGATAGTTCTTCACTCTGAATATCAACTAGGTTTACCTCTTCTTGCCCTTCCTTCTTCTGTCTAAAGTCCCTTACTTGGGCTGACACTGTCAAGTACACGTACCAAGACCTGGTAGTTTGGCAGTGCCGACCAAGTAGCCAGCCTGTATCCATGTACAAATGACCAAGCCACATGCAAGTCACTTGGTACCCTGGGCTCGGCTTGGCACATCTACCATCCACATCCCTCATTCCCATCCCTCATCTACCATCCACCAATCCCACTCTGTCCACCCCTTAATCCCCGACCCATCTTACCTTGGGACATCCTGTCCTTGTCTTATCTTTGGCCACGACCCTATTGTTTTATAGTCTGGCACTCCCTATTGTTCTATCCTCGGCCACGTTCCTATTATTCTATTTTCATTATCATATCCCCATTTACATTCATCCATTCTATTTTTGATCATGGTAGACAATACTCCCACATGCTCTGCATACCTTATTGTCCCACATTCCTTATTCCACATGTCACCTCTTGAACCTATATAAGTAGGACATGCATGTACATACTTCCTCATTCTGGGTATCCACTAGGCTTAGGCCCCTTACCTTTTCCTCCCTCTGTAAAGTCCTCTACTTGGGCCAGCACCTTTGACACCCCCTGGGTATTCCCTCTGTCCCAAATTGGTGGCACGCACGGAAAGTAGGGTACAATGCACGAGTACGTTGAAGCCAAAGCCACTACTCCCAGCCTGCAGGACTTGGCCATTATACACCCGACCCTTTGGCATTCCCGAAGCCTGACAGACACTCTCAGCCTCCCAGGTATCTCATCTGTTCCAAATAGTAGCATGCATGGAAAGTAGGGTGCAATGCATGAGTACGTTGAAGCCAAGCCACTCCAACTGGCCTGCAGGACTTGGCCATCTCCCTTCAGCATCATGAAGTCAGCATTATTACTATAGTGCTTGGCCCACACATTGTCGGCAGTACTGGTGCCTGACACAAGTGTACATACCAAGTATCCAGTAACTCAGCAGTGCTGACTGAGCAATCAGTCTATTTTCCACATGCAAGTGACCAAACCATATATAAGTCACTTGGTACATCGGTCTTGGCTCGGCACATTTATCATCCACACTCCCCATTCCCATTCCTCTTCCACTCTTCCCCCATTCATTATCCATTAATCACCACCTTGTTTATTCTTTATTTCTTGGCCCATTTTACCTTGGGACATTTCTTTATTGTTTTATCCTCAGCCATAACCCTATTGTTTTATATTTGGTCACTTTCTATTATCTTATTCTTGGCCACATTTCTATTATCTTATTTTCATTGTTCTATTCTCGTTTACATTCCTTTATTCTATTCTTGATCATTGTGGACAATACTTCCACATGCTCTGCATACCTTATTGTTCTCTATTCCTTATGCTATCCTGTTCCACATCTTGCTTCTTAATCTATATAAGTAGCAAATGTATATAGATAGTTCTTCACTCTGAATATCGACTAGGTTTAGGCCTTCTTGTCTTCCCTCCTCCTGTCTGAAGTCCTTTACTCAGGCTGGCACTCTCAGCACTCTCCCAGGTTTCCCTTCTGTTCCAAATTAGTGGCACATATGGAAAGTAGGGCACAATGCACAAGTATGTTATGAACTGCGACTCAGGCAAATCTAATCATCCAGTCATTGCCATTCCTGGGGGATTCCAACCACAGCAATCCATAAGCCCATTCCCCGAACATCTTTCTGCAGCTCCTTTCAATAACCCGTAGTCCCCAAACCCGACTCCCTTCTGTGATTCCAGAAACCAAGGTTCAACATGCGAACAAAGTAAACCATAAGATCGTCGTATATCTCATCTCCTTGTTTTTCACCTCTCCATTGTCCCCTTGTATTTCTCTTTCCCTTGTCCTTACTCGGCAATAGATAGTACAAGGATTAACTATATGTATATAAACCACCAGTCGACTGGACTATTCGCCAGTACAAATATCGACTTAATCTGCATCGTAGTTTCCGATTCAGTTCCCATAAACTTTCTAACTTTCCAAAATTAGGGACAGACAATCGAGGAGGGTGCAATACATAAGTTGAAGCCAAGTCCCTTCAACCTCGAACACTCGAACAACTAGTCGTATGACCTAATACCACGAACAGCTCTAAGCCCCCAGTGCTTCTTGTCTTTCTGCCTTTCTGTCTCCATCTGCGGACCTGTGATCTCTAGTCTTTCCATCATTGGAGTCCCAACCCTTCTCACGGAAACCCATCAGAAGCCTCCAGAAACCCATCCAGAAGTATCTAGCTAAGTGCCTGACATGCGGACTTAACAGAGTATGTTGAAGCCAAGCCACTCTGATCGGTCTACAGGACTTGGCCAATTCCCACCAGCTGTTAAATCCGCATGTTGGCACTTAGCTAGAGACTTCCAGAAGGGTTTTCGGAGGGTTCTGAATGGTTTCCGAAGGGGGGGTTTGTATTCCGGGGGCGGAAGGACTAAGGGTCGGACTCGGGATCGGAGTCGGATTTGGGATGGAAGTCGGGAACGCTGGGGGTCTTGGGACTGTTCACAGTATAGGGCGGTATGAGTGGTTCGAGGTCGCAGGGACTTGGCTTCAACTTATGTGTTGCGCCCTCCTCGATCGTCTGTCCCTAATTTCGGAGAGTCAGAAAGTTTACCGGAACTTAATCGGAAACTACGACACAGAATTAAGTCGATATTTGTACTGGCAAATAGTCCAGTCGACTGGTGACTTATATACATGTATCTACTCTTGTACTATCTTTTACCGAGTAAAGACAAGGGGGGGAAGAGAGTACAAGGGGCAATACAAAACGAAGAACAAGGAGTGAGGTACGCGATGATCCTGCGCATCATCTATCAAAGGAGCGGAACCTTGATTTTGGAATATTCGGAGGTTCGGAAACATGGAACCTCGGAATGATGTATCGGACATCCGGAAATCGGTTTATTCAGTCTTGAGCGATCGGAAAGGTCCCGGGAATGGTATTGGTGGTTGTGGGGTTTAATGTGGGTTTATTTGGCGGCATGGGCCATAACACCAGCATTATGAAGTCAGCACTATTGCAATAGCACTTGGCCCATACATCGTCGGCAGTACTGGTGCCTGACACACATCCTTTTTTAGTATTTCTATTGTCCACTTTGCCATTATACCTTTTAATATTTCCTTATATATTCAACTCCACTTTCCTTATTCACACTTCCATTCTGTCATTTCTATTTCTATTATTCAATCCATTTCTATGTTCCTGATAGGGTAACTCCATCCTTTTATTCTGTCACAGAGGAAATCATGATTGGGACATTAGCATTCTATTCTCACACATTCTATCTTCAGCTTTCTCGTCTATTATAGGAATCCATTTGACTCCTCATAGATAAGCAAGTAGTATAGGATCTTGTACATTCAGTAGTCCACTCTTCAGTCAGAATATTGATTAAGATTCCCCATTCACTTCCATAGCAACACATAAGTTGAATCTATACCCTATTACAAACCTTGCCATTGTTACTATACTGGGAGATATTACAATTGGGATACAATGACTATATTCTATTTTACCCCCTTAACTTTATTTTTAATTTTCTTTCAGTCTGCTCATTTCTCTCTATGTTTATTTTAACCAAAATGAGACATCCTGATATGTGGCATGTCTCACTTGTCTTTTCTTTCTTTGAGTTCTATCTGGCTCTCTGTTCTCTCAGTCTTGCTTCACTTAATTTGGTTTTCAACTGAAATTTATTAAAAAGAAAGAACAAAAGAAATAAATTATACAAAAATCCATTTAGTCTATGTCTTTCTCCACCTCTTTTTCCTCCTCTTCTTTCTCCTTTTCCTCCTGTTTTATCCTCCTCATCTACATCCATCTCCTCCTCTAACCTTGGCCAAACCAAAGGGTCCTTTGTGGCCTACCCCAAACCTACTGAAACTACACTGGACCCATTCCAGGCCATGAGCCTGCATGTGTCCTCCATAATGAGGATCTGGACATGCCTCATACACTCCAAAGCTTCCATCTGGTGCAGTAGGTGGTTCTGTACCCCCTGCAGGTGGTTCTGCTCAGCCAGAGCAACCTACCAGTTGCTAAGTACTAAGCTAGCCCATTCAGGCACTTGGATCACCATTTTCCTACCACTCAATCAAACTGATGCCACCTTTGTCTTCTTCCTTGGCTACTCTTCCCAGTCCTTGCCCTCATCCATGTCTGTACTGGTCAGGATACTTCAACTATGTTTTATCCAACCTGCTACCAGGTTGCACTTGACTTTCTATTGCTTGCACTCTGTACAAGGGGCACCCAGCTCTGCCACTACACAGTCTTCCCTGCACCTTTTGCACATGGTGTGGCCCCTTGGCATGTGACTAAGCCTTGGCCACCTTTGGGCTTTTCAACAAAAATCAATAAATAATAATAATAATAAAATAAAATAAAACACATTATGTACCTCACTTGACTTCGGTGCCTCTGCCCCCTCCATGGTCCTGGCCCTTTACTAGGTCCCACCTCTATGTTCTCAGCCTGCTTTGAGACCTTTTTCTGCACCCTGTGCTTCTTCATCAGCATGAGGTTCTTGAGGGTGTTGGCCCTGCATGCTTTGGTCGCCTTGTCTGTTGCCTCAGTTGATGTCAGGACTCTCTGTATCTTTGGAGGCCCCTGCCACTTCGGTCACTTTGGCAGCCTGCTTTATAGCAGCTGCCTCCTCCTCCACCCTCTTCTTTTTGGCCACTTCCTTGGCCTTCTTCATGGCCTCCTCTGCCAGTCACTTCTCTTCAGTGGCCTTTGCCCTAGCTGCCTTTTTTTTGGCAGCTTCCTTCTCTTCTACTGCTTTCTTAGTGGCCATGGGTACTGCCCCTCCTCAGCCTTCTTTTTGGGCTCAGCCACTTGTTTCTCTTCCTGTACTTTGCATTCAGCCTCCATACATGTGCATTTGCACTCCTGTTGATGCACCTAGAGCTCATGCTCCTCTTCATCAGTTTCATATCCTATTGTGTTTTTTTAGATGTATGGGAGTTAATGGGGATTGTAGTAATGGTGGTTGGCAGATGGTTGCATGGGAAATTAAATCCCCAAACAATCTATGATGTCACATTGGTGTCTGAAACTCTAATTTCAAACTCTGCTTACTGGCTTTATGGGTTCAGCTATTAAGAGGGAGGTACTGTTAAGTGCATGATACCAAGCTTTGCATACCAACTGAACATCTTACCATCTAATCCCACATACAAGTGACCAAGCCATTATCCACAAGTCACTAGTACATTGGTCTTGGCTCAGCATATTTGCTTCATACTAGGTCCATCCTATCTTCCATTCCTTTTTGTTTCTGTTTATTATTTTATCCATCCACTTCACTTTGCTTTGGTATGTTCACTTATGCCCAGATATGTTTGTCCATTCTTCATATCTTGTCTCCATGTTTATTTTACATATATTTCCTATGCTACCCTGTTGCATATCATGGTCATTCATCCCTATTCTTTTGACTATAAAATTAGCACATCGTCATGTATGTATTCTCCATTCTGAAGATCAACTAAGACTTGTATACCTTCTCTTTCTCTACTTCCATTGTCCACATTTGGTACCAACATTCTTGGTTCCCTCCCAAACAACCTTCCAAAATCCAGTGGCCTCACAGAGAGAGGGCACAATGCAATATTATGTTGAAGCCAGCCACATCTGCTCAGTGCATTGGACTGAGCCAAACCACATCCACATTGTGTTCAGTGGTGCTATTACACTAGTGCTTGAGATCACACAATGTCGGCATCTTCAGTGCTTAACACAACCAGTCTTTGAACCAATCACATCAGTAGAACTTTGGTCCACTTATGTGTTTGCTGTAATTGCTTAATCCTGGAAATTAATAAGTGTAATGAGTTGTTATTTTATACTACAAAACTAGACTCATTTATATTAATTCTATTGAAAGGTATGAAAGGCACATCTACATATTGTTTCAAGTACCTCACCTATGTGTGTTGAATACTGTATCAATAAAAAGATGCAATACACCAGCCATCTCATTTGAATTGTGGCCCTTTAAAGTGTCAAGTTGGTACACCTCCATATGATCTGATGTTTCCTCCATTAAGACTTGAAGTTGTATCAATACTAATCACTCCTGTTTGCTAAAGTCAACTTTCTATAATAGGACATTACACCAATAGTGAACAGCAGGCAATTCTAAGGATGACATGACAACCTAACTTGAGATACCAATTGTACATAGTATTAATTAGTCTTCTTAGGAAACCTCACCCTGGAAAGCTGGATGGTTATAAGTACTAGTATTACAGCGGGTCGGTCACAATGCATGACAGCCCACCGAAGGACAGATGTCAGTGAAGCAGATAACAGAAGGATGTCCCA